>JASAMV010004809.1:0-59090 GCA_030248065.1 Rhynchonema sp. JSB1_4
ATAAAAGCAGCAAAATAACATATGATTTGACAATCCTAGAATTGGTTTAAATCAGTCGTACAGGCATGCAGTTTCGAGTCACATGTGGTTTCAATGTGCATTGTGTTTCGTGCGGTACTGAAAAAAACGCAGAAGCACAGTGCAAGATTCTGAAACGGAACTGGGGCCATATGACGCAGCTGGTCAAGAAACAAAAAAGTCAATGCGACGCGCTGTTACTCGTCATCTTTGGGGTTCACTTCAATGGTCTTCACATTGCTGCTCTTTGTGACAGCGGTTGAATTAAAATTCAGGGGCAACTCCTTACATTTCAGCAAATACATTATGCCGCTCGAAATGTCCTTGTGCCGGAAACTGTAGATGAAAATGTTCATAAACGGGTTGATGTTAGAGACAGACATGAGCCAGGGTGTGAGTAGATCAAGCATCTCGGCTGTGACTGGTGCCCAGGACAGCACGGCATTCGGGATAACGAAAAACAACAACGTGCACAACGAACTCAGCCCCAGTGTGACCATCAGCCGTTTCTGCATTTTGATCGCCTGCTTCTGCTGCGAACTGCCGTCACGCATCTTCTCCATTCGCTCCTTGTGCTTCAACCGATGGACGACTAGCACAGCGGCATAGATGGCCACCGACAGTATGCCACCGTAGGTGCGCACCGACCAGTAGAACGAGACGAACCACGGATGTGCGGGATTGTCGATCGCGCGGTTCGAGAAACAAATGGCGTCGTACTGCTCGGCCTGCTCGCCCTCGTACGCCATGTACAAACAGGACAACAGAAACACGCCAACCAAGCCGTAGAAGACGCCACATAGGGTCAGTCTGTAGCGTGGACCGAATTGGTAGTACTTCATTGGGTTGACGACCGCAACCAGTCGGTCCAGACTGACACACGTCAACATTCGTGCTTGCAACGGCTCCCGTGACAAACAACAGATTGTGCGCGGTCATCATGCAATACCAGCGGGACTTCTTCACCTTGTCAAGGTAGTTGAATATCAGGTTGATGCGGTACACACCTGCGACAAACCTAGAGGTCAATTGATATCGCTGACGCTCGATGTTTGAAATAGGCCAACCTGCAACCACATACGCAGCCGCAGTGATAAAATCAGCCAACGCCAGTGCACCTGGGATGATGTACTGAAACAGCCAGGTTGTCCGAAATGGTTTCCCGAATTCCTGCGCCTCTTTTTTCATAAAACTATAATTGTACGTACGGTCTTGTTGTTTCGCAGTATGCGGTGACATGATTTCAGAAATGTCATTCTTCAAGAAACCAATTTTTGGGGGTTCGGAATAAAAAAAGTGATTTTTTAAAAAAAATTTTTAAAAGTTTTTAAAAAAAGTTCGATAATAAAATTTTTTTTATCCAACCCTGTCCGCACCTCGATTTCTTGGGAACCAAGAATAGTGATGAGTGTCTGAGCATAACCCCTCGAATATCCTGGATTTCATTGCCCGCCACTAATTGACGCTTTCTCTCTTGCTTTCTTTCAGTGGCTTGTTCGTTTCACAAAGCCAATTGCACAATTGAACGCAACGCACGTCACACAACCAAATCTGTTATTATGTACGAGGTGGTTTTGCTCCGTCGATTGGACAACAGAAAATATACATTACCTACATACAGATGAAAACGTTGGCTTTTATTCCACATATCATAAACTGGCTGATTCTTCACAAACAAATCCAACTCCATGCACAATATACTGTACATACATGTACAAATAGGCATTCACATTTCGGTGTCAGTTCGTAAGTATATTTCGAGACGCACGCCCTTGGTCGTTGACACAAGAGCAACTTGCACAAGAATTCTGCACAGCAACCACATTTATCTCTCAAGGAACCCAATACGGCTTATAGTACCGTAGTCAAGTCAGGTCGTCAAATCAAGTCGTCAAATCCACATGCATTAATTCTTGCGCTCATTTGGGGCACATGTACTATCGCTTGATTTGAAGATACATACAGTAAGCTGTGACGACTTGATTTGACGAACAGTACTATTAGCTCAGCATACACATTAAACATTCAGGAAGATCCACATTCTGATGGAACACCTTGGTCACGGCTGATCTGATTCCTGCCTGAATAGGCTCGATTGATTTATGCCGAGTGTTGCATCAAGTTAACTCTCCTCATGCGGGAGCGTGGAAATTCTTCCTTCTGAAATGCGGTCGTGAAACACATGTGTGCACCACACGGATACGTAATAACACACAACGTGAGATCGCATGGCAGTCTCTGGATCGCTGAACAGCCAGCCACCCGATTTAAAGGCAAACTACGCCAACACGAACCAGATTTCGGAGGTGGTGTGCTTCCAAAACGAATAGAAACAGAAAATCCTCGTCCGCCACGTTGTATTCTACAGCGTGTAACATTCCCCAAATCAGCAGCCACGTGGGAATGTTTCACTATCTGCCACCTCCGAAACGGGGCTCGTGTCGGCATAGTGTTGCTATACTTTTCAGCGTCAAACTGATTTCACCGAACTCGAGCTGGTTCCAACACGATCTCCCGGACACCAAACGCCTAGTTTCTACATTCGATTCGAATCCACCCATTCACACGCCCACATCCGACGTTTCGTTCGTTCGGCGTTATGAGGCAGATATTGAGGTTGGACAAGACAAGATGCGTTCATTTTAAAATTTTTTTGTGCTGTTTAGTTACTTCGACACATAACAGTCAATGCAAAATTTATGCCCGCTGCGTTGCCTGATTCGCAATACGTGCCAACAGGGTTGAAAAAAAATTTTTTTATTAACGAGCTTTTTTTAAAAAAAAATTTTTTTTGATTTTTTTTTGACGAAATTTTTTTTTATTAGAAAAAGTGTTGCAAACGACGTTTCAGGATAAATGAAATCGATACAACATATTTTTCAAAAATTGAAAAATTTTCGCCTGAGACCCAACTTGTGCGGTGACACCCGGTAGTATTGTGCAGATTCTATGGTCTCCGACCAGTGTGAGGTTAATGTTCACTAACGATGTTACTCTAGTATATTGTAGCATGCTGTACAACGTATTTTAATGCATCTATGCCGAATATCTGATATACGACCATCAAAATATCGATTACAGCCCAAATCTTGCGTGTCAGATCGACTTTGCGCGCCCGGTTTTGCACCATACCTGCATCTATAACATGTGTAGTAGCATGCAGTAGTACATTATCGGTGCCACATCACTCTAAAAGACCAGCCCCGCGCATCCCTGTATGGATTTGGGGGCAATACAGGGCGCCGCAGGCGCGATTTTGCAAAAAAATTTTTTTATTACCCACTGGTATTACTGACATTTGGAGTCGCGATGTTTCATGTTCCGATTTGTTATCATTGCCTGATTGGACGCCATTGTAGATGCAGGCATTTGCCAATCGACTGTCGCCTATATATTTTTATTCTCATAACCTGCGTCATTATGTCAGTGGAACTGTGAATCTGTTATCGGATACTCACCGCGTGCTAAGACTGCTTGGCGTCAAGCACGTCCAGATTTTACGTCGGTTGCTGCGCACAACGTGCTGCCTTCAGAAACAAACCATCAATAAAATCCTTCAAAAAAGCATCGTTGGATGAAACATTCAACCATTGTATTGTCTCGTCTATCAAACGCGACAAAAATTGTGTGAATTGGTTCGGTTGTAAACGATCAAGTCCAATGCTTTTCCTGAGCTTCTGAACCCGATCTGCGGATAACGTGCAAAATTATTGATCAAATTTCTTGTTTAATTGTGGGTCCGACACGTCTAGAATTCTCCTGTCTGAGGAGGTTCCCAATACATCATGACCATGAGCTAATGCATTGCCCATTGCAGTCAGGCCGGGCGGTGTACATGAGCACCGAGCTCACTATCCGCACATTGCACAACGCATTCTGTGGCACGCGGGTGGTGCACATGCCCACGCTCGGTACTGTACGAAGTGGACTGTTGTTCAATCGCAATGTGTCTGATGCGACTATTCAACGCATAAATGCGACAATTCACGAACTACAGCTGGTTCTATGGGCAATCGAGGTCCGTTCAGCATTTCTGTACGAGCGTGATATCATTTCTTGAGCCAACCTACATGAAGGCGTAATAGCATAAGCAATGAAGGGTAGACAGCCACATTTACGTTCAAGGAGCGCTATGTTGAATCAGTGACACGCAAGTTCCGCGACTGCCTTCATCGACCGACTGGTGCACCAGAGCACACACCCATTGACTTGCCGGACGTTGCAGGCACGTTGGGCCTGTTGATTGTGGGGCTGTTCATTGCAACTGGCTGCTTGGTCGCTGAACTCTTGCTACAATGTGACGTGTTAAACGTCATTCATGATTGGATTGTCATTGTAAGTTTCTAATTTCGTTGCCTCGTGCATTTTCACAGACGCAGGGAAACTCCCGTTCGAGACAGGCTACAAGCTCACCACGCAGTCAACAAGCCACGCAGCTGACACACACAGCTTGTGCGCCTGAAACATTCGGAACGCACACAAGCCAGCTGCGTGGCTTGTTGACTGTGTGTTGAGCTTGTTGCCTGCCTCGACTTCGAACGGGAGTTTCCCTGCGTCTGTAAATATGCATGAGGCAAAAACGTCCATAACTGAATTGCGAATTTGCGAAAGAATTTGCTCATCCCGGGAAATTAATCCCGAAGCCTCTGAGTACCCTCACATTCTGACTGTTAAAAAGTTTAGTTCCGACTCGAAGCCTACCAATAATTTGGGAAATATTTCCATTTGGGATCTTTGTGAAAGAAGAAATGTATTACGTGGGGGCACAAAAAATTATCCCAAATTAGCTCCCAAGCAGGTGGCTTAATCGAGCTCTTCCTGAACCTTACCAAGATGTTTCAGGTTTGATGATAGAAAATTGGAGAGTTTTGCTTTCACAATGCTTATGTAAGGAACGTGAAATACAACTTCGATACGGAAAGAATTGAACGAAGCCTTTTTTGACATTGCGTGAAAAGACCAGGCATGTGCGAAAAAATAATTGCCACCCACAACAATCATAATTGAGTGGAAAACTAAACAACAAAAATATGAATTATAGCTGATTTACGACACTATGAAGCTGTAGACACTCTATTTACATAGCAATCTTTCAACCACCGTAACGCCAAATCCTCCCCCAATGATCACACTCAAATAGATAATGATTATGATCAGAACATTTGTTAACGGAACTTGTTCCTTGTGGGCATTGTCTTTCCCTTGATCAATGCAATCCTTGCGGCGGTGTTTCCACTGCAGATACGGACGAGTGCTGAAATTTTGCTGTTTATGGCAAATGTATTGCAATGTGATGTCGATTTGCTTTGATGGCTGCATTGAAACCTGAAACCTTGCAACGAGGTGTCTTGATTAACGCCATTGATACGGAACTATACCTACATTGTATCCGTAAGCGCATTCCAGCACGGGCACTACTCAAGGTCTTCGGGTGGAATTTTCGAAACGGTGTAAAGGTTAGTTGGGCGTAAAGGTCGGTGTAAAGTTCGGTCGAAACCTCGGTCGGCGTAGCTCGGTGTAAACGTGAAACATTGCCTGTTATTAATGTGGAATGTTTCAAGTTTACACCGAGGTCTTTCACACTGAGCTGTTGACCGAGCTTTCTACCGACCTTTACACCCGACTGACCTTTACACCGTTTCGAAAATAACACCCTTCGTCAGAAACAATTGGAACGATCATCACTCGACGCACAAAACGTTTTTTCGTTTTTCACCGGAGTTTTGGGCTGCGATTAGTATAAAAGCGGAATGGCAACATTCTGCATTCCGCATTCCGCGTTCATCTGCTCACCTTTGCGGAACTTTGAAATTCTGCAAGTAAATTTATGCTTTTCGTCAAACATCTCAGCTGCTGTTTGCGTTAACACGCAACATTATGAGATCAGCACGCTGGAAGTTGTCATCGTCACCCAAGCACGCACCATTCCGCAAAGATGAGCAGACAAACGCGGAATGCGGAATGCAGAAATTTACCATTCGCGTTTATCTGCTCACCAATTTCCGCATTCCGCGTTTATCTGCTCACAGCCTTACTGAGCAACAAAGTAATTGGCCTTAGTCTACATCCTCCAACAATTGAATACGCCGCAGCGCCACTAACGTCAGCTGTCCAAGTGTGTCGTACATTTGACTGTAGAGGGGCATGACTTCGTCAATGTTCCTAACAACAAATTTCGGCGTTTTTGGAGAGAAAATGATTCCCATGTGGCGTACACCCAATTCTGGCAACGGCACGGCTCGATACGCGTAGCATTGCGTGTATCTGAATAATTAGAGATTCGAGATGATAACGTGCTGTAAATGTGCTTGTAGAAAGGTGATGATTGTTTCTTCAACACACACACACACACACACACACACACACACACACACACACACACACACACACACACACACACACACACACACACACACACACACACACACACACACACACACACACACACACACACACACACACACACACACACACACACACACACACACACACACACACACACACACACACACACACACACACACACACACACACACACACACACACACACACACACACACACACACACACACACACACACACACACACACACACACACACACACACACACACACACACACACACACACACACACACACACACACACACACACACACACACACACACACACACACACACACACACACACACACACACACACACACACACACACACACACACACACACACACACACACACACACACACACACACACACACACACACACACACACACACACACACACACACACACACACACACACACACACACACACACACACACACACACACACACACACACACACACACACACACACACACACACACACACACACACACACTTTGATACTGTAATTTCCTATTGGAGTAGTCGTGTTGATATACATAACCTGAGATGTTTAGTTGTACCCGGTATGCCAATACCAAAAGTGCCTTCCTCGTTGGGCTGGTAAGAATTGCGGTCCACCTGGATTGGGTTGGATTCAAGGGCTTTCTGAAACAACAGCCATGTAGAATTTAGCCCTGCTAGGTTATGGGTATGCACTCTTGTGCACACTTCCAGGCGTCGGAATAGAGCGCATGTTTCGCATAATACAAAATAAACACTATTTACGGTCAAAACGTGTGCTCACATTTTTTCGCGAACAAATTTCTCCATAAGCATCGCATGAGCAGCCTTGAACGTATTTTAAACTTATTCTACAAAAGGTCATACAATCCAACAGATGTGGGGTGAACTCCGGGAGGGTATCCAAATTTACCTAAACTCATCGACTCTTGCAAAAAAAGAATTTTTTCTGCTCTAGTTGCGTTTGAAGACACCCAAAACAACTAGCTACAATAGCACATGCAGTGCTATAACACCAACTCTGAGTCGAACGTAATCGCTGGCGTTCACATTGAATATCTCGGTGTAGACGGATTGTTTGGGTAACTTGAGTCGCATGCGGCCCTGTCGCAGTATATCGAGCATTTGGTCGAAATTGTCGAACGGATGACTTTCGTGTTTGTTCAGTATATTGATGAGGAGAAAGTCGACCCACAAACCCAACATGATCGTTTCGAGTGCGAACCAGGTCACCGTGCTCATCACATCCCACACGGTGAACTTGCGCTCATTCTGAATACCAATGGATTTAGGACAGAATTGAACCGCACAAAGTCTGAGACAGAAAATCTCCATACCTAAAATTATTTTGCAGTGCTTGAACGGAATTGCTTATCGGGATCTGGATCAGGCGGGATTGCAGTTTTCGGCACATTACCGAAGATGTTTCGTAGTCGGACTACAAAACATCCGTACAATGTTACCAAAAGTTACGTCAATGGTACCTAGCTCCCACGCGTTTTTGCATTTATGTTGTCATACTTTTATTTGTATCATAAGAACGTGACACATCACTACTTTTAGAAGCACTGTAATCCAAAAATAAGAATGCCGGATCGGGATTCGGGAAATTAATCGGGATCGAGATATCAGTATTTTAAAGATCTTATGCGCAAGTTTTCAATGTGCGGTATTTGGGCATTTTGGTTCGTATTCGAATGACGAAAACCCGCCTTGCCGCACTGCCTGTTTTGGGACTTTGAGATTCTCGAACCGCTTTCCCACGGAGCTAAGAACCAGCCCATTCTGGATTGATAAAGATCTAGGGCCATGCGATTTGCACAAATAGTCGGAACGGGACGCAGGTGCCGATGTGTCAACCTGGAACAATCGTTTGTCGAGCCAGTCAATCGATTGACGGAGCACGAACGCAAAGATCATGCACATCCAGACGATTGGGTCAAAGATGGACGTGTAAATGCGATATGCCTCGATGTAATTGTCGGTGGTCAGATTCTGCGGATAAAAAGCTTTCGGAATGATGGACGATCGAAAATGACGAGCGAACTGGAAGCCACGCGCGTAGCGGTCTTCGGTCAGCATCCTGAAATGCGCGCCATAGCTGAGCGGCGGAGTCAGCTGGAGCGGTACGCAAATAATATGTTTGGTTCACTGCGGACGAAAATAATTAAATAACGAGACAATTCCACAGACACTGCATAAAATGAAAAGAAGACAAGAAACCCAGCATTAATAACCATTCTGAAAGCGATGTGTCGAAGGTGTGATTGTGGAGGAGATCCAGTTGGAGCTCGGTGGTGATCGACCGAGTTTTGATTAGTTTGAACTTCAGGCCAGCCGCACTCAGCATGGCTGCCTGAAAATGAGAGATTTTGGTCAGAATAATTCGCAGATTGGATAAAACACTGGGCATTGGCATGCACTAAGAAACAGAGCAGCGTCTTGAATTACGCCCGTTGCGTTTCGGTTTTCACGTCCGCACCAGGACATCGTTGTGTCCGACTTACTGTACATATAACATTTGCTCGGAGTTCAAATTGTGCCATTTTTTCAACCCATCTACATTATTATGTAAGTTAAGTCGTTTGCAGGTTTAGTTTTAGCACAACACAAAATGTCCTGAATAGACACGGGAGGTCCTGCGACGGGGCTCAATAACTGCACAACAGTACCGCAAATAAATATGCAAACCCATGTGAGCGCAACATATCCGGGATCGGGGCACGCTTTGGTTTGCTGCAAGTTCGATTCGAAAGAACAGGCGTTGATATTGAAGGGGCTGCGGTACCAACGTATTCGCAACACATAGTCGACGTCCGTGACGTTCATGACTGCACTTTTCGGATTTTTAGTTTTGTAATAATAATAGAGTCATTTTGACGCACACATGTCCTTTGAGCATGCTGTACACATTATTATTTGTAACAGGTCAACTCGTTTCTATATCAAGAATTCAGCGTGATTTCAGGGCTCTGTTTGGATTATTTCAAACAAGTATTTTTGACAAAACGTTACCGTTATGAAAATAAAGCATACTCACATAGGGCATACCTTAATGCCACCAAATGCCTTTCGCAATATACTTCCCGGGCCTCCGTAACCAAGCAACTTGTTGGCACCTTTCTGTCGGACACCACAATCATTCCAATGGCGTTGGGTATAAAACAGTAGCCCTGAATGCAATTAGATCTGATTGCTTTGGCAGGCAGATCTACTTTGCTGGCAGCGAGGTCGGGTAGCTTTATGTTCTTGTTTGCACATTCGAGGATTATCTTGAAATTTGCTGATTTGATCAGCGTCAGATATTACCATTGAATTTTTCGTAGCACTTTTTATAGTTATCGACAATATAGTAATTCGCGAAAAATTGACACACTGTGAAATATCAAATTTCCTGTTTGGGGATCCGACCAATTGATGCTGACAGCAAAGTACATACAGTTTTTGCTGACGCACCGGCCTTTGACAAACCTGCGCGTGTGAACCAGGCAAGGCCGCATGTAAAGTGTATCTACCGGGAGTGTCTACCATCAATAATTAACCAGATTAGCGTGTTTCACCATTATCTCACTTCGCTGCGTCATGGTTTGGGAACGAAAAACACGTACTATGTACGGTACATAGGGTATAATGAAATATACAGTTGGTTTGACGAACAAAAAGGTCAAAGTCTTGGTGGTGAAAGTCACTGTGAACGCAAGCCATCGTATGTACATCACCCGCAACAAAAGTGTGTCGCCGTGTGGCTTATAATTGGTCGATATAATTTGTTATTCCAGAATGTCAGGTAATATCAGGTTCTGTAATATCAGGTATTTTCTTATCGTTATCCCGTTAAGTACAACAAATCATTTTAGGTCACCGTACTTTCGTTGGGCGCATTGATTTGAGGCTATAGCCCAAAGCGAAGGTCGTTAGAACCGCCGCTTGAACAAAAAGGCTCTTTGTTGCGCAAGCGGACTCTGTCCTTTGCGGTGCTGTATTTTGCGGTCGTCCCTGCCCCAAAGTTTGCACTGAAAAACTACAACAAGGTGATCAGATGAGCATATGTCGGCACGATGATGCCACATCGAAAGCGGCGTGACACGCGAAACTGTCCTTCACGAATATACGCGTGCTCGTGCATATGCAAAACCTGTCGCAAAAAAGCGCGACGCATATTGCAGCAGACAGCAGATCTCATCGTCAATTTGGCACAAGCGCAAAATTAATTGACACGCATTCTGCAACCGAGTGTTTGTGTGGCATCACACAAGTTTCACGTATGCTGAATAAGTTCTGTTTTCCCACATGCAATTATGCATGCATAATGTCTGTTACAATAAATAAATGTTATATGAAGAAGAAATATATTATTTGTTGTGTTTTCGCGATAAATGATGTTCCACTGGCGATTGTTCACTTCTGCGCTGCTGATCGTGCTGGTAGGCAGTTTCCACATTGGCTTCCAGTCCTCAACTAGCAACGGGGCGTCGATCGCCATAAAGGAGTACTTCTTCAACGCGACTGGCATTAACGACACGCTGCTGTTCAGCTCGTACAGGTGCGCTGCATTTGTTGGCATCACACAGTTGGCGATTGTGCATTTTATAAAAATTCGAAAAGAGGGAACCACAACAGTTCTGAACACGGATTCGGGGGATCGGGGCCAAATGGCAGAATTGACAGAATTAGAAATGAGACTCGGGATCAAACTTAGTGTTGAGGATGGGATCGGGATTGATCAAAAGTTCGAGAGACGAGCACAACAACCTATTCAGGTATTCATGCCAAACCGATGTCTTTCTCAGTCTTATAGTCGAATTCCGAGTTATCATCCGAGCAAAACAGACATACATATGTACAGCATAAGCGTGGTACCCATGAGCAAAATAGCATCTCTGACGAAAAGCTCAAATGTGCAGAGCTTCCAAATAAAACCCCGATACGATAGTGTATGTAGGGTGGGTTGGTGTATCCGGGGCCCAGCACACAGCTGACTAGATCTGTCAACTCTGATTTCAGCAGCTGTCTCATGCTGTCGGGTGTGATCGGAGTGCTGCTGGCACCGACAGCAGCCGATCGTTGTGGCCGAAAGACCACCTTGACTGGCATCTGCGTGCTCGAACTGCTCTTTCTCGCGTGCGGCATCGCCGGATCGTTTATGGTGTCGAAACTGGGTGTTGTGCTCATGTTCATCATGCGATTAGGTACACGTTTGCGATCACTAGATTGGCTTCACATGTTTAACTGGAATTTAGCATGTCCGTTCTGACCCAGGTGCCAAATGCGCCGACGAAAATCTGTCCGGCGGCGCGGCGCCTTCTTTGACTCTGAATGAAGCTTGCTTGGACTCTCTTGGCTCAGCAGGAGACACCTATACTACTAAAACAGGAAGACGTATGTGTGTGGCCCCCTCCCTCGGGGGCACGGTGCACTGGTAGCTTTGAGCCTGCTAACGGGTCTTCGGGGGGGGGGGGGGGGGTCGCACGGCACGGGCGCGGCGCTGTAGTCGGGCCGTGGGCACGGGTCCCGTCTAGTTTCAGCTAAAGTGCACAGGTATGGGCGCGATGGGTGCTGCTGGTATGACTGTCCAATCCGCGTTGCTCACCGAATCCGCACCAGTCAATGTTCGAGGTGCTGTGAATACGTTGAATGGTGCATTTATACAGGTTTGTGAAACATCAACGGCTGTGAATCAACTGAGAATCATGCAGAATCGTGTATAATGCACCATTGTGTCCGTCACAACTCGCATGCCGTCGCTGGCTGGCATTGCAGGCTGGTTTGACAATCGGTCTAGTGGTGGCTTCGCCCTCAACGTTCGGACACAGAACACGTTGGCAATACATTTATGTCATCGAAGTTGGCATTGTCATGTTGGATTTGCTTGGTGCGAAGTTACTTTCACCACACCACAGAGCCACAAAGTGCATTTTCCTTTCGATTGCCTTCGATCTTGAAAACAAAAAATGTCGTTTTTTGGGGCTCAGCTTGGCGTGTTGCCAGCGGAGCGCTGAATTGCAGTGATCGCTGCGTACAACTGATAAAATGACGTCACGTTTTGAAGGTCTGGCGTCGTTCGCTCACGAATCGCCGAGCTGGCTGATCTCACATGACAAGATGGACCGGGCCAAACAAGCTGTTGGCTTTTACCACTCAAAGACTGTCAATAACACAAATCTGGTTGCGTTTCACATGGAATTTTTTTCAAAGAAAGCTTAACAAATAAGTGACATTTCAGATATTGCGTCAGATATCCTCCGAGCTGAGCTCGCAATCCACCGAGCTGCTATCATTCCGTCAGATATTCAGGGATCCAATTATTCGCAAAGGAGTGCTCGTTGGCTGCACGGTCTGTCTGATTGTCGGCTTCAGCGGGTTGTTTGCGATGAACTTCTTTTGCGTTCAATTGTTGACCGACACCGGGTTCAGCGCCGAAACGGCGGCCAATATCACCATCGGCGTCGGCGCATGCGCCACCATTGTTTGCATGGCCAACTGTGTCCTGATCGATAAACTGGGCCGGAAACCACTTTTGATCACTTCATGCCTGGGATGTCTGATCGCAAATGTTGTCATGATGGTCATGGGGTTGCTTAGTGAACGCTATGAATCGGACGCCTTTGGCTATCTTTTCATTCTTGCTGAGGTAATGTTTTTCTGCAGTTTTGTTATCGGGCTCGGTTCACTAGCTGCTGCCTATACCACAGAGTTGGTGCCGCAAAGCGCCAGAGTTAAAGCTCAATCACTGGCGATATTTGTCATATTCTTTGTCTCGTTTGCGACTCCATTAATTTTTATTCAATTAAACGAAGCTGTTGGATTCTACTGTTTCTTGCTTTTCATTGTTCCACTGATCTTTGCCACAATTTTCTGCTGCTTTTTCGCCATAGAAACTAAAAATAAGACTTTAAATCAGATCCAAGTGGCCATGGGTGCCCAACGGCTCAATGAAAAAGTTGAAATGTTGGATGTCGGCCTGGCTTCCCCTGTTTATAGTGGTTAGTTACAGCTGCCTTGTGCAAATTTCGGCGGTATTGTACCAAGTATGGTGCCCTATTATTTCCGCCCTCATGTGGTTTAAAAAATAAAATTGTCCACGATTTAGCGTTTTTAGTTCCGCCCGGCTTCAGAACAGGAAGCGTTTTCCAATTTAATGTTTTTATTTTTTGAAAAAAAAACGAACCCAAACGCAAACAATAACTAATTTTAAGCCTTTTAAGGTTTGATTGCACGGTTGCAGTGAGTGCCACAACGAGTTAAAATGAAAAAGTGAAGTTACCAAATGTTGGGAATGTAATGTGGCGTGAAAGAAAAACCCTCTCAATCTTGTCGGCTTCGGCTTCCATTTGGAAAATCAGCAAACGAACGTTGAAAACGAAGTCGCAAATGGGCTGTTTTCGTCGGGAAATTTCGTCTCAGCAAGAGCGAACCTCTGCGCCTTGGCCTTCAAGATCTTTCACGAACTTTTGCTTATCGCCCTCTTGCTCAACCAGTTGTGCTTCAGGTTCAGTCAGCGTTGAAAGAAAAAAAGGAAAATTTTTTTGGCACTTTTGTCTTTTGGTCAGAAAGAAGAGTGTTGTTGGTGGGACAGGGACCACTGCAGTGGTTGGGTTGGGGTTGGGGGGGGGGGTTGGGGGCGGGGACTCCACCGGAGGAGTACCTACCTGATCAAGTCAACGAACTTGGGATTGGGATCAGTGTAGTGTAGTTCCTGGTCCGGAGGGGGAACAGGCGATACCCCGCTTTTTTTCGGAGGGAGGGGGAACAGACGCACCCACCTGGCAGCAGTGTTGGAGGTGGGGGGTTTGGGGGGTAGCCCCCCAGTAGCCAGTACAGTAGGTATCCCCCTCGCCTGGTACAGTAGATATCCCCCCCGATGTCTGGCATGGTACAGTACCGTAAAAACCTAAATACAGCCCCCCCCCCCGGAATAGAGCCCCCCCGTAATACAGCCCCCCAAAAATGGGGTCAGTGAATTAATAGAGCCCCCCCGGAATAGAGCCCCCCTAAAGTAACATACCCCTAGTACAGTAGTGTATTAAGGCCTGATTGCACCCCCCCCCCCCCCCCCCCCCCCTATCCACACATCGCCCAACATCCTCACACCCCCCCAACACCAGTGGTGCACAGGTACATTTATGCACGTTTATTTTTCGTTCAGAGGCACAAAACAAAAAAACACAAAAACCAGCGGGGAACAGACGATACCCACCTGGCAGCAGTGTTGGAGGTGGGGGGGAACAATTTTTCAGGTTCGGGCAGGATAGACCCCCCCCCAGTAGCCCAGTACAGTAGGTATCCCCCTCGCCCCTGGTACAGTAGGTATAGACCCCCCCCCCCCCCGATGTCTGGCATGGTACAGTAGGTATCCCCCCTATTTTCACCCCGGTACAGTAGGTATCCCCCCCCGATTTTGCCCCAAAAGTGCCAATTTTCGACCAAAATGGCCAAAATTAGTGTAAAATCAGTGGTTTTTGCCTCAAATTACCCAAAATTCGCGCGCTACGCGCGCAAATACTATGTTTTCACACGATTCCACAATCCACACATAATAAAAACATTAAAAATTTTCACCCCAAAACCTAACCCCCCCCCAACCCCCCAAACCCCCCTAGGTACATAACCCCCCCAGGCCATCGGCTTTGGTACAGTAGGTATCCCCCCTCTCCGAGCGCGGTACAGTAGGTATCCCCCCTCCAGAGTACCTCCAACACTGCCTGGGAGGGGGAATGGGGAGAACTCAAATTTGGAGAAAAGTCCTTTTTTGAGGTAGAAAATTTGATTCATTTGTGCCCCTTTTGGAAAAAAATCAATAAAAAGGGTATTTTGGCGATTTTTAACGACATTGCCCTAAAAATCACTTATTTTATGCCTAAAAATGCCTATTTTAGGCCTAAATTTGCCTATTTTAAGCAAAAATTGGGGGAGCAGACGTGCCCGGAGGCAGGGGGAACAGGGGGCAGGATCTTGTTCGATGCGCATTCACGTCAGTCTGGGGACGCCAGCCACGTCGCTAGTGGCATACGGGACTGATGCCAGTTTGTCCTACGAGCCCGGCATTGCCGCTTAACGTTGACGAGGATTACTGCATAATTTTCAGTTCTGTTAACATGTCCTGATGTCCGTGATCTTTCCTCCTCCTTGGCGCTTTATTAAGCTTTTGTCTGCTGCGGTTGTGTTATAAGCAGTGTAGTTTCTGGTCCGGCGCGGCGGTTAGTGTACCTACCCCTTTTTTCCGTGCGGCGGTTAGTGTACCTCCCTGCGGGGGGAAGGGGGGGGGGAAGACCCAAATTCAGGAAAAAGTCACTTTTTGAGGTAGAAAATTTGACCGATTTTTGGCCCTTTTTGGAAAAAATTCTCCATAAAAAGGGTATTTTGGCGACTTTTGACAACATTGACCTAAAAATCACCCATTTTAGGCCTAAAAATGCCCATTTTAGGCCTAAAATTGCCTATTTTAGGCAAAAATTGAGGCGGTTAGTGTACCTGGCGCGGCGGTTAGTGTACTAGTGTACCTTGGTCGCGGCGGTTAGTGTACCTTAGGGGGTGACCCCCCTCCCCCCAGGAACTACACTGGTTATAAGCCAGTGTTGTTTTGTTACTATTTTTTATTTCCGAAATTGACCCACCCACCCAGGTGCTTTCATGAAAGTTTGCTTGCAGGGTTTATGCGTGATTGGGGAGCAATACAACAAACAAACAATTACGTTCCCAACTATGCTTAATTTTTGTTTTTTTTCTTCAAAAGTGCTGACTCTTTCAAAAAACAAACGATTTAAAAAATTTTATTCTCTTGCAACGCTGGCACCAGCTCCATTTGCACCTCAGTTTGGAAATGAAAAACCAAACATCCATCCAACTCCAGCGCAACAAGAAAGTGACGGAAGACCCCCACAGGCAGCGATGGCGAGTCGATCGCAGAAAGGCACGATTTTTGCCCTGTCTTCAGGTCAACTGCCGAGTGGAATTGCCGTAATTCGTGTCACAGGTTTATCTTGTTGTCA
Organism: Rhynchonema sp. JSB1_4; assembly: GCA_030248065.1. Classification (NCBI taxonomy): domain Eukaryota; kingdom Metazoa; phylum Nematoda; class Chromadorea; order Monhysterida; family Xyalidae; genus Rhynchonema; species Rhynchonema sp. JSB1_4. Next base: position 16,395 of record JASAMV010004809.1, read on the forward strand.
GACAAATTGAGAATTTCCTACCCTAGGTTGTGGTAGTGATCGTGGTGACCAATAAAAAATAGCGGACAAAAATGTTTCTTCTTCAGAATCCAGGTGCACGATAAGTTTAGAAAATAAATTACCGGTAACTTATTTTTCTGAAAAAGTATGTTTTTGGTCTGAAGTGCCGAAAAATTTTCTTGAGGGTTCGAAATCAAAGCCGATGTGGTCACACATTATTTGACCGCAAACAGGGACTTTCAGGTGCCAACAGCCGACAAACGCTGACAAGTATGATTCCACCATCTCGGCGCAAGTTGATCGCAGCACGCAATTTATTTTTCTCTCAAATCCTGCATCCTGTGACCGGGGAGCATCTGGATTCAGGCATGGTCGTTTGGCTACCTGGTTTGTTCATGAAACTTTCAAAATTCTACGGGATTTTTATTCATGATGGAGTGATTGTCGAGCATTTATGGTAGCATATGTTTTAACATTAACATCAACATATCGACCTTCTGTTCTGATCAATAGATTCTGGCCAATTTTATTTTCGTAAGTGTTCCAAGTCCGAAACGGCAAAGCGTCTCTGAGCTGAGGGCATAGTGTGCAAAGATCGGAGATGAGATCACTCTTCCTTTCTGTTAACTAGAATTTATGAAAAACATCAAGATTTCAACTATTTTTCGGTCCTTACACACACACGGGCGAGGATTGTTGCGAACTGCACGTGCACGGCGGGATGGCTGTGGTTGAGGATGTACTGGCTGCGATTGGAAGCATCGACACGAACAGAATGGCTGAACCCGGGGAATTCACCAAACGGTGGGCGACGGGGAGTCTTGCTTGTGAGGAAAAACTGGAGGAGCAGTGTTCACCCCGTTTGTGACCAACACAGTCCAACCGTTTGGTGATCATTATTTGGAACCCCACCAACAGAAATGTTCACTGGGTTGGGCGGAAATTTGACATCGCATCGCTGCAGCACTTACTTGTGTGCGAACCGGAAAACCGGTGTTTTAAAAAATATGTTTCTGAAAGATACAACATCTTGTGGTAAATTGTCGGTCGGTCACCAGCCGCAATCCGATGCACAGACTTTGTCCTTACTCGTTTATGTGTTGTCCGTTCATCCCCACAGTATTGGGCATGAATTTGCAGCGCTTTCCACAACGGAAAGCTCGATTTAACACAAGTGGAAGCGTTGAAAGATCTGATTTTCGCCAAAACCACCGCACAACGGCGACTGGCTGTGCGACAGGCAAATGGCGAATTGGGTCGAGTGTATGTCAGGTGGAGGGAATGTATTGTCAACGTTAGTTATTGACCCACTATAAGAGTTTTTTTTGAGTTTTGAGCTCATCTTCCTGTTTTTGGTGCTTCATCCACTTTGTTCTTTTTTGCCCTCGCTGAGACATTTTTCGTTTGCCATATGCTGATCAAGCTTGAACTTCAATAACTCGAAAAACGACGATAAATTACCTGAACGGTTATCATTTTAATTTGGTTCTCAAACAACAATGATGCGTCTGGTCTTTTAGTTATTGGCAGACGTCGAGGCCGTGATTGATTTTGCTGAAGAAGACCAATTGGACTCTGGATTATTACAGAGAGGTTCGCATTCTCTTTTGTGTGTGTGTGTGTGTGTAGCCTGTTCGCTGCAAAGTATATTTTTTGAAAAGACCGTTTTTCGAAAAACCTTTTTTCAAATAGTTTTCCAGTAAAATGATACCCGTGGTTCAAAGACCCGTATTTTGGTCACAATTTTCTCGAAAAATGGTCGATATATACTGGCAGGCGGAAAAAAACCTTTTTTTCGAAAAAAAACCGTTTTTTTTCCGAGACCCGAATACTTTTCCATTTATTTTTCCGTGGGTATCTTTTCGGTTTTTGATCGAAAAAATATCGGTACTTTATTCCAATTTTGCCAAAAAATTGTAATGCAAAACTGATGAGCTTTTCGATTTTAGTGAAAAATTGGCTCGAGCACGAAAATTAACCGGCCCAAAATGGGCCAAAAAGCGTGTACACCAAGTGTTTTCGACTGACTTCAACAATTCTTCAAGAACACTCTCGCCACTTGGAACAAATTTTGCACTGAAATTGTCATATTTTTCGAAATTACGTTCTTAAGTACTGGAAAAATATTTGAAAAAAAACGGTTTTTTTCGAAAAAAAACCGTTTTTTTTCCACGAAAAATAAAAAAACGGTTCTTTATGACAGTATAGGTCGATACAGGATAAAGTTGCCCTCTGAGCTTAAAAAATACTTTGGGATATTTTACACTGATTTGGAGTGGTTTTGACAACATTATTACGCCGCCTTGACATTGGAAAAATTCTTGGAAGTTTTTGGAAAAAACGTTCTTCCCAAAAGTTCCAAAAGTAATTTTTCCGGGAAAATGTAAACGCATGTTCCGGGCCTAGAAAAAGGGTTTTTCGGTCTTTTTGCAAAAAGAAAAACGGGTGTTTCGTACCGTAGGTTTATTTACGCCAAGTCAATTCTGCTCTATTTTAGTGTTAAATGATGTTTTAGTTGGTATTGATATGATAGGTAAGTGGTCTGTTGCTAAAAGGAAAGCTTTCAGTGCTCAACGAAACCGACCAATTGATTGCCGAAATGCGATCGCAATTGTTGAGCGGCAAGTCAGGTGAATTGCTACGAAATGGCGTGCGAGTGGCTATTGTGGGGCGACCGAATGTTGGAAAGAGCACACTGCTGAATCTGTTGTGTTAGTTCGGTTCCTTATTTGTTTTCTTGACCGACAGCTTGATGCAATTCGTTGAAATTTTCGGAGTGGACGATTCAGTTTTGTTAGTGACTGACGAATAGTGCTGTTACAGGTTTAAAATACGTGGGGTTCGAAAATTTGGCTCTCCAGTTCTTTTTTGGCCTATGAAGAACTGCGAAAATTGATCTCTACGTGGTCTGCAGTAAGCAGGGATCCAAGTCAAATGCTGAGCGTTTGAATTGACATTCAGGCGACCGACCAGCCGCAATCGTCACGGCCATTCCTGGCACAACACGTGACACGTTGGATGTGGCTGTGGCTCTGGCTGGGTATCCGGTTGGGAGTTTTTTTATTCCCTTTTTGCTTTTTTTGCGAAATCGATCCTTTTTTCTTACGACCAGGTGACGTTCACGGACACGGCTGGCATTCGAGAAGCGCTCGATCCAATCGAACAGGAGGGAGTGACGCGCGCAAGGACGGCGTTAGTTCGACATTTCGATTAGAATTTTATACGTTTGGCTGTGTGTGACATGGTCGGCTATCGTTCGACATCGATTGGGAACACAAAAGTTGTTCGCAGACTTGGTAAAAGCACTTTGACGGTTAAGTTTATAAGTCACAGGAGCAAGAGCAAGATTAAGCATCCTTTAGTAAGGTTATAATTTTTTTGCAGAATATCCACGTCAGATGCCCTGGTTGTGATGGTTGACGCAAGTGTTACATTCATGGATACACAAGGCACCCTTTGCAATCAGGATTTGTGCGTCGATCGCTTGCAACGTGAAGTCGTTAATGTACTGTCGCTGAATCAGAGTGAACCCGGTAAAGGTGATGAGGTCTTCACCTATGTATTTCATGCTACCTTGTTGGTGGCATATTACTGGGATTGGGTCCATGTGATAAGTGGGCTATATTGCGAGACCCATGCTGATCACTGCTTATCGACACGTGTATCAGCGGCAGCAAGCTGGAAATTGTCATCGTGCGCGTCGATCACCAAAAATGCTTGAACGCATTTATCGGCGGACTTGGTGCTGGTCAGAGGCTTCACAACGAAGAGGGTAGTGTAATTACATTTCTAGAGGTCGCCCATCCTCGCGTTATCGTGTTGGTGAACAAAATCGATCTTTTACCTGCAAAAATCGAGCGTGCCAACAAACTCAGACTTGACGCATGGCATTGTGATGCACCAGTGCACTGGGTGTCTTGTCAGCAACGGCTCAGCGTGGATACTTTCCTGACTGCACTTGGACAAGAAGTTGCGACATTGTGAGTGAATGGGCTTTGCCATGGGTTTCGAAGCTTTTGGTGCTGCAAAAGTTCTGTCCGTTTATCGTTCGAATCGAAGCAACTCGATACCGGGCTTCACGTTTGCCAGGTTCTTTTATTGTTTTACAAGAGAAACGCAGCGACTTACCACTGTGACAAGGCTCGTCTTGTTGCTTTGTCCAGATGCAGCGCCTGTCTGTCCGGCGACGTGACGTTCAGCAACATCAGGCATCGCTTGCTTATCGAACGGGCACTCGCCCATTTGCATCGATTCCGATCGGACCAAGACCGGGACCTGGTCATCGGCGCACAACATTTGCGTGCGGCAACTAAACAGATTGGTAAAATCGCTGGAATTGTGTCCGTAGAAGAGGTGTTGAGCAAAATCTTCAGTGATTTTTGTATCGGAAAATGATCTACGCTGTCACGCTTGGCAACTTACGTATTTTGATGGCGAAACATTTTCTTCGCTGCAGACTGATTGCTAAATACCGTTACCCCTGTTGTCAGGTGTGGTGCGCATTGGGGCTCACACGGTGTCAATCAGTGTTTATTTGTTATCAGTTCTACCAGTATTCTAGTCATTTCTGTGCTGCGTATTCTATCAGGAGTTCACATTGTTGTCGCGCTGTGATAAAAGTGACTTCGATTCAAGTCGTTTATTGTGAACTTACTAAAAGAAAGTTTTGACTTTCCGAAAAATACCTGCCCAGTTATTATTTTCTGCACTCACGGGTGTGCGATTTCAAACATGCCAAAAAGTACGATTTCAGAACAACATGTCTTCCATTAAATCACTGAAAAAGCAACTGCGGCTTGAAATTGCGAAAGCTGCCGAACTGGTCACTGCTGAGTCGATAAATGAACAAAGCGCCGTGGTTTCGGAAAAGGTTGGTGGCTTGGTGCACTTTTCGTGTCACATTTCTGGCATTGTAGTCCACCTTGATGCGTGTCCGTTGGGATGCAACAGTTTTGCGACTGATGTTTCACGTCAAGAAATATCCTGTTTTCGTGTCTGTGATGTTTTATTTCACTGAACGAAGCCTGAGCTTGGAACATGTGCCGAAACCAAAGTTAGCACCAGAACGGTGCCCGTGCGACGTTTCCTAAATTCTTGCCGGCCAGTTTTGCTTTGCACACAACGTGGTCGAAGTTTGTATCCCCATGGGCATCGTCATGCGGCTCACTATTTCAGCAACATGTTTTGTGTGCGTAACGCTTTGAAGCAGCGGCCAACCAGCTGCACACTGGCTGCATGACGGGTGTTTAGTCCCTCAGCTGGCTGATGTTTCGCGCACATTTATGTATCATGAAATTACAATGATGCGAAACTGATGCGCGCACAATGGACCATCCGGGTTTGTCTAAAGCTTTTTGCATTTTAACTTGAATGACAATATGCATTGCAGCTTGTCACGCACGCGCGCTACCAATCGGCCCACCGTGTGTGCGTCTATGTGAGCATGCCGACTGGCGAGTTGCAAACCGACAGAATTATCCGGCGAATATTTGCCGATCAGAAACAATGTTTTGTGCCTCGATTTGATGTGAAAACATCGCGGATGCATATGTTGAGACTGGACTGTTTGGAGGATTATGTCAATCTGCCCACTTACAAATGGGGCATACGTCAACCGGCAATGGGCTATGGGGGAGAGGATGTTTTGCTCAGTGAAAGTTAGTTTTATGGTATTATTCATGATTTTGGTCAGTAGTCATACTTGGCGATGGGTTGACATCGGTTGGTTGTATCCGGTCTTGTGTTCAAAGTGTTTTCAAGGTGATCTTTTATACGAAAGGATGAGTTCTTGCATGACAGCGGCCAAGCGTCAATATAAATCTTCACCACCGATATTCACATGATAAAGCAGGTTCGAACAACATCGTCACCTGGAAGTGCATTTGGTCTGGGTCGCTTCTTGCATGTTTTCTTCGTTTGAGCATCCTCCGAGGTCCCTGTGCTATAACGGAAGTCTAGTCCCAATCTTGAATGAAAGGCCAAACGTAAATGGGCCAGCGAAACAAGAAGCCGCATGGATGATGTCGCTATTGGATCTTTACATGTTTGTCGTGTCGGTGGGTAGTTTTCATGTATCATCCAACTCTTGTTTTCAGCTCCACTTGACCTACTGCTGGCCCCCGGTGTGGCGTTCACCGGCCAAGGTCTACGTCTGGGTCATGGCAAGGGCTACTACGACTCGTTCCTAACTGCGCACAAACGCAAGTTTGGCTCATATCCCTACACTATTGGACTGGCACTGAAACATCAGCTGACTGGCCATATTCCCGTCACTGAATATGACGTTGTGCTGGATGAGGTGCTCACGGCTGAATGGGATAATCAATAAATTCTGTGATGTTTTTGTGGTTCACCGTTTAGGACCTAGGAGGTACGGATTTGTGTGTACATGGTTCGTGCTGGCATGTGGGGCTAGAACGGGGCCGTCAACATTGAAGGCAACCACTACGACCACGGAAATAACCGCGTCCACCTCTAAAATGAACTACATGTTCATACACCGCTTTGTGAAATGTGGCCATGTGCCGTTTGTGCGATGCACACATAGGGTGCACGATGTGCATTCGAACTGGCTGATGTTTCACTGTGTGCTTTGAAAGCTATAATAATTTTTAACCTAACGCTGTTTGTCGCATCTTTCCGTACAAGGGCCTAGTCCGGCCATCGTCGTGGTTGCCTTCAAATTTGATATGGTCTCTTATGCCTTGGTAAACGCAACGTGGCAAGCATCGAATTCGTTATTATGTACGGGTTTGTTGCCCGCTTTACTACATTTGACAACTCAATTGACGATTTTGGTTATGCACATTATGAATTTGTCTACTTTTTAAGGCTATTTTTGAGTGCCTGGCCACAAGAGCTTCAGCTCACAGCGTATAGTCTTTCCACCAGCTCATGGCACTTTGTGTTGCTGCTGGCTGGTTTGTTTCCTTCCTCCACGTTCTAATGAAAGAGAAATTGAGTTTCCAAAAAAATTATTTTTGCACCTAAATTGCTGTTTTTATGAAATCGACGTGTGCTATCGATTTTAATTTGATTTAATTTTAAATTTGATCGAATTCAATCGTTTTCGACACATTTTCTTATTTTTTAAGTTTTTTTGCAAAATTGCTCACGCTCAATTTCTCTTTCATTAGAACGTGGAGGAAGGGAACAAGCCGGCCAGCATCAACACTAAGTGCCATGAGCTGGTGGACGGACTATAACTATGTATGTGCACATATAAATGTGTCCACAGAAATTCTGACCCCCTGTTTTTATGTGACCGATGGATACTGACATTCATCAAGAAACACTCGCGGCTACCGCCGCAATGTTCTGTATTTCGAGATATTGTACTAAATATGTAGGTGCTCAGATCTCAGTTTTCGTAATTTGATGTTTTTTGGACTCATAATTCTACGGTGATTGGAAATTTGGCTGAAGGACTTTACACATCTGAATATGAGCCTGAACTCTGACGAACACAAATGACCAGGCATTAACTCTGAGCCGTCAATTTTCAGTCTCAGTAACACGCAACGATAAAGTTTTATCAAAATCTGCAAAAGTAATTATATGGATTCAAAATATTACAAGTCAACAGGTCATGCTCACAGTGTTGGCATATCAGGAATATATATAAATAACACAAACTTGCCGCCGGCTGATGACCAAATCAACTGACAACATTTAATTCGTTCTAAGATTGTACGTACAGTAACGGCGGCCACCGAAATAATATTTATAATTCCAAACTGTGATCGATTAGGTGTGCAAAATGAAAGGATAACAAAACATTTCGTTTACAATTTTGTTTTTTAAAGGGGTATATTTTGAGCCAGGGTCACACATGCGCCAGTCGAAATGGCAAGAACCAACGCAAAAAATGTTATCGGGGAAGCATTATCTGAACACGGAGAGCCCTACAGTGGATGACGATATTCATTAGCACCACAATACGCAGCACAGGGATACAAGTAGCTGTACTGATGTTTACATATAGCACAATTGAAACATCGCCGAAAAGTGGTGGTGAAGCAGTGATATGTGTTAATAATATTTATGATGTTAATTAATCTATACGTCGTGTCGTAGTGGACGACTTGCGAACAATGGCAAAAGAATTTTTAAAAGCAAAACTTGCTCAATATCGGACTACAGCTTGGTAAAACGATTACAGTTCTCCACAATAGAGAATCACACGGTTGGGCACAGGCGCACTCAAGCAGAACTGATACAATGCTTTAAATTTTAAGATTAAAAGGCCGTTTGTTAATACGTAACGTTTATTTTTGAATGAAACAAGCGCGCCTGTCCCAAAACTTACAAGTACAGTCCACTCCGTAAGGTGAGAGTCTTACGCTAACGCGTTATTTAACACTCCGTAGTCAAGACATACCGTACTGGTCAACCATACCCATGAAAAAGTGACGGGAAGTGCGGTTTCGGTCACATCTGGCTGCTGTGTATCACCAGGTAGCCACAGGCACCACACCACAGTCGCATCTATGCTAAAGTACGCCGGCCAGAAAGGTGACCGAAACTGCGCTTCGGTCACTTTTTGATGGGAATTGGTGGCCATTACGGTAGTTATCCAGACACAAAACCCCACTATAAGGAGGGTAGACTGTACTCGCAATTAGCTACGTGTGTATATTAGCTAGCTAGTTGTACCTGCCATAGTACGGCCAGTAACTGTATGGGTTGTAGACCATGGTGCCCTGTTGACTACCGGCTTTGCCCTGAACATCAACGGCCATATCGCCCGGTGGTGCCCCGCCCTGCACCGCCGCTGACTGTTTCATTGCCTTCTTGGTTCGCTTGTTGCCCTGGAAAACTGCAGCCGTAAGGTTGTAATTCTGACTATGGGTGCTGACAATGACATGGGTGCAAAATGTGGTTCATGTGGTACCGTGTCAATCTGCAAGTCTGATATGTTGAGCAAATAGGGATCTTATTTTATGCCTTATATAGCCTGTAGATCCTGACGCAGTCTCTACGGCCGTAATTCTGGCGCAATTTCCGTGATCATAGCAGCACACCACCGAAGTCAAGAACACAAGGCAGTCGGTCTATCATAGTCCCGTCTGTTTTATGACATCCATGCGCACTTGCTATACCTACATCCTCTGCTGTACTAGCGAGGTTAGGTGATCCATATACAACGTACACATAGTTGCTTGGAGCAAGTTGACCGACCTTCCTCGCATAACAGCACGCTGAACAGGTGGCTGGTAGGATGGTGATGAGAATAACGATACAAGTGGCCCAGATGAGGAAAATGCCCACGATTGTCCACCAGTACAGATTGTGTGTGCACGTGAATGCGCATTGGGAGAAGGCGGTGCCCTGTAAATTGGATTGTTTGGATTGCTGGGCTGTCGAGCCGAACATACTGTACTTGGATGGTGGCAACAATCGCTGGTAGCCATGTTCCTGAACCCTTGACACGTTGTGGACCGTGTCATCTTTGAAGATAACGACTATGACCACACGCATAACCACCATGGACTAGATACATATATTGTACAACTGGAAAGCCGTCAGATACCTACATACGATTTACGTACTTTAAGTGTGCCGATTTTGTCTACACCGTGCCTAAAGTCAAGCTGTGTATAAGTCATAGTCATGTCGTAGTCGTTGTGCTCGGTCCTTGCTTTCAAAGTTGATGCGGCTCTGTATGTAAAGATGCGCTTCTTCGTCTCGAAGCCGGGTCGAACCGAGGTGCAAGGCAAACCAATGTCCCGATAGTTTTCCGACTTCACCCTTAAAATTTCGAACTTTCGGTGCGACATCGCACTCGGACGAAAGCCGAAAATTGATGTCCATGCTAGGGATCGAACGGGATTGAGCAATGACAAAAATTTTAGGGATTGGGAGCGGGATAAGGTCTCAGGATCAGGATTTATTTTTGAATTCTCGGCATCGGGATCAAAAACCCCTCGACACGTTTAATCATATCCTTACAGTACATACACTACAACTTCCAAGTACGCGTATGGAAATCTGGGACTAGCACCGGTTTCAGTTGTCATACCTGAAGATCGCTCTTGGCCGTATCACTGAGCGCTGAGCAGGATCCTTTCGTGAACCAGTTGTCGTGCGTCCATGAGCACATGGTCTCGCAGACTTTCTTTTCGGCTTCGCGATAACATCTAGAATCAATCTTATGGTGTTGTTGGACATTTACTCCGAACCTGAAAAGTGAAACGTCGGCCTGAAACTCACGCCTGACGTTGTTGTGCTTGAACGACGACCACGACGGCGACTAGCGCAATCAGTAACCTCATCTCGACGAATTAAGAGAAATAATAAGGTGTACCCGTTTCGTCCGTATGCCTGCGAGACCCTCTGGGCTGGTAATTCGGTGTAACGGACACTGAAAATCACATAACAAATTTCCTACTTGTTCTCTGAAATTTGCTAAACAATGATTAGGAGCGACAAATACAGCTCGTACTGTACATCGTGGGGTGTGAATAAACAAGACAACCGGTGTGAATGCCATTTTGAATCAAATTGAATGCGCGCATCTCCCAAACTGGTCTATACATATTGCCCGAAGGTTTCGTGATCAAGTGCTGTGTAGAATACTCGCACAAATGAAAACAAGCGTGGTACTTATTTTACATGTTTTTAGTCTTCGCGTTGGAAAGTGCATGGGAGAAAGAAACTTGTACGACAAGAGCAACCGCATATATAGTAATAAACGGGCAAAGCATTTGTGTGAAACTGTTTTCTTTTCGAAAACAAGATGAGACTCTACTACATGTGCCCGTAACGGCATGTTTCCCAGTGCCACTACTACACCAACGTGCAAGAAACCCCTTTACAAGTTTGGTTGGTGAACAAAACAAAAACGCATGTTGTACAAGGCAACACTGATGACTCCTGATTACATGCACGCAGACACTTGTGATTCAAATAAAAATCAGAGAGCTGTGTTTTGAAACTCGTAAACAGCTCGGCCAGGACCCCAAGCCCTTCAAAGTTCAGTTTCCAGTTCCGATTCAGGCTGCCTATTTATCCATCAACAGCGACATGTCCAATTGTCAGAAGCGCGCATCATGGATCCTGGATTTGCAATCTACTAAAATACGCATATTGATCGCCTGGATGGGGCAAAACATTAAATGGTTTACGATTATACAACATTGCACAAAAATAGTGCACGCCTCCATGGAGTGATACCACAATAACGATAAACCCACGCATATGGTTGTGTGTGGATGTGACAGTGACCAAACGCGTATGGGGACGTTTTTACATGTGACACGCGCTTCAAAAACCAAAGCGCGCTCCTGCGTACACGCGTGTGTTCAAGATCATCACGGCTGCACTTAAGAACAACGTTTGTGCGAACATGAAAAGATGTGACTGTATCGGATTTATGAAATGTTCGTACAAAATGCAGTCACGCACAAAATCGTACAAGCGCACAGTTTCCCAAACAGCCGGTCGGCGGTGTGTGTGTTCCAAAGTTTGGCTGTTAATTGAACAGCGGACGAGTGTGGGGGAACAACACGAGTCTAATTTTGTTTCATGGACGCGCGTGGGCACAAACGCACCGGAGTAATATCTCAGTGCTGCATTCGATTGCGTGTAAAACGCGCGTTTTTTTGGTCAAATGTCTTTGCGATACAGATACAGACGCGCAAACAGATTGGCAATAAAACCGCATGACAACAACTCTCGGATTGTGCTTGTTGTTTTTAGGCCAATTCTACAAAGCAATCAATTTGTACTCTCGCTGTCTCGCACACGCATGCAGTCGGCTGTTGTAAGTTGTGAAATATGTGTTCAATTGCACACGTTGCAATGCAATGCAAACTGAAAAACAAAGGTTTGGTGAAATTAAATTCATGAAGCCAGTTTTTCAAATTGACATTAGCAACCATATATGTACATACATAAGAAAAAGAAAAACCTGCCGCATAGTGCTTGTCATTGTAATTGTAGGAGCAGCCACGTGCGCACCAGACCCATTGCGTGCATGCAAGGATGCAGTATCAAATCTCAGTCAAATCGGACCTGATGGGTCAACTCCACGACCTCTAAGAGCTGGTAATAGCGTGACAACAGAAGTGAAAGTTTCAAAGCATCTCTACATTGAAAACAGTGCCAGCGGGAGTCGGTCACGGGGCCACAAAAGCAGCATTGCCAATGGAAAACCTTCATTGTCGACATCAGCATGCATTCAGCTATTGTGTGAATCCCACACAACAGTGTGCAGCTTGTGCACAATAGCAAGAACAGGTCTAAGATGCCTGTATATTTGATCACTCAAAACAAGTGACAACTCGTGACTGAATTTTATTCGTTCTCGAGCCAGCTTATCGGCAATGATCGGGTTGGGCGTGGTCGCGCCTTTAGCTCAAATGAAAGTCAACCGGTTATTAATGACCGGGAATACGATGTTATCACCGAAAATATGGTGTTATCATGAGTGTTGGACTTATCGGCATCCACGCAAAGAAGCAAGAGACATCATTACCATCAAAATAACTCACTAGCTTCGTTTTCATCCACAATGGGATATGGTTTCAACCGCGAAAGCACGCCAAACGACAAAAATCTGTGAAACTTGCTAAAGATCGACCCATACATCATGTGTCAGAGAACGAAGTTACATGATCTATTGCTTTGGCTCAAATCACAACATCAAAACAGTTCAAATTTCGGTTCTCTGCCGAAACTGGTGCATTTGAAATGGAACTTGGCACAAACTCACACAGATACAAAGATGCTGCATATGTGGATGCGCATCACAAGGCAGATCTAAGGTTTGCATTTGTTGCCACCGTACAATTATGCATACAACGCACATGCATGTCGCAAACTGCGGCACCAGCGCAGTTTACAGCCCGAACCGAGCGCTTCAGGTCACACTTATGCATGTGTAGGTTACATGAGAAGCGTATACCTATGCACACTGCCAGCCTAAAAATTTTTAAGTGGGTACGCTCATGCCGTCAGATTGTGGCATCTGATCCAGCATGCTATTTTGTGTGGGCCCATCAACTTGTGCTGTGAGATGCACGGTATGCTGCAGCCAGGCAGATCAAGTCAAGTGTATGCGCATGTTCTCTATTGGATTGGTGTGCACACACACCGTCGAAGCTGCACAAGTGTGCATGTGGTGAAATGAAACTGTTTACCTGTCTGACTTCATATCACCCACACCCTCCTTCATTATTGAGCGCCTGTTTGGTAGACCCTGGTTTGCAAACTCGGGCTTGTCCCCCATTTATGTTTTAGGCGGCCAAGAAGTGGGCGCCGTTTGTCGACCCGGAATCGCAATAAGATATACATATGTATTAGTCGATGCATGCTAAACTAAGCGCATAACGTAGTCAACTATGTTACACAGAATGCCATCTAGTGCTGCAAAATGATGTATGTAAACGGCAAACAACTACACTTAACGTAGCATCCTGCTAGACACAAATATCTCTTAACTGTTTGGGCGCATGAATGAATTTTTGGCCAGCGCAAAGTAAATTCAACATCAACCTTGACTTGACACTATATCATCAACGTCGCTTATTCGGTACCGTTGGCAATTACGTTCGTGTGGAACATCAGCGATGGTATGGCTTTCTGATATTCGGGATGGGAATTTTGGGCGAAATTATGACGTCTAGGTACACGACCAATGCAAATAAGCTGCACATAGTGTGAAATTAGAGTGAATACAAAATAGAATCACTCCTTTCGTGTCTGGGGCATGGATAAATAAATGCCCACCCAGTCACATGTACGTGTGTAGTCATATGAGAGGCCCTGTGAGTGCGCGCACTATGGGTGATATTTTCGAAACGGTGTAAAGGTCAGTTGGGTGTAAAGGTCGGTGGAAAGCTCGGTGTGAGAAAGTTCAGTGTAAGCTCGGCGTAAGCTTGAAACATTGCACGCTGAGCAAGCAGCAGACGCGCGTTTCTAAACGAAAGGTCAACTTTGGCAGTTTGCTGTGCAAGCGTAAATCGTTTGTCTGCAATGTGGTTCTTAAGCTGGTTGCACAAAGCGTTTCTAAACGATATTTATAAATTTCGTGACCTTTTATGGAACCGTTTTGATTTCGTGCTGCGATCAGTTAGTGACGACAAAATTTTTGGCACCGCCGTCAATGAATGTTCAATTTCTCAACAGTCTTGCGGCGAAATGTTACGTAACTTACAAATATTCCTTTAAAACGTCTGTGCAACCAGCTTAAATGAACCAGATTGCAAACAAACGCTTTACGCTTGCACAGCAAACCATCAAAGTTGACCTTCCGTTTAGAAACGCGCGTCTGCTGCTTGCTCAGCGTGCAATGTTTCAAGCTTACACCGAGCTTACACTGAACTTTCTCACACCGAGCTTTCCACACCGACCTTTACACCCAACTGACCTTTACACCGTTTCGAAAATATCACCCTATGTCTAGGTGACACAAAACAACGATTATGGCACCCAATACGCCTATGGTAGGGTTAGGTGATGTCAACAGTAGCAATTTTTATTCAAAAAAACGGCACTTTTAGAGCAAAAACAATGGAGAAATTTCCGAATTTTGAAATAATAAAAATTTTTTTTTTAACTTTTGGAACGAATTTTTTTTATAAAAAAATTTTTTAGAAAACCACTGCACATGCAGCCAGCGCAACAGGCAATGCTGCAAGCAGCACACACTCTTGGTGCTGCATTGCATTGATATTGTTTTAGTGTTTTATAACGGCTGTCTTTGTGTCTTCAGTGGCCGACTGATCTAACGCGCTGCAGAGCAAACCAGGAGGTCGAGGGTTCAATTCCTTACTCGCGCACTAACCTTTTTTTGCATTTTCACCAATATTCTGGATAAATAGGCTATTTTTTGTTTTGTTTGAACTTATTTTAGTGTCCGAAAATAAGCGTTTCACGATATAAAACGTCGATACAAGACAGAATAATGCCCATAGGGCATAAAACGAGGATATGCAACCTGATGAAACTATATAAAAATTCGATACTAGGAAAGTTTGGGACTGTCTCGAGTTCCGCACTGTGGTCGAAGAGCTCGTTACGCAGCATATTGGAAACTGAAAGCTGCGGACCACCTGTTTGCGTGTTTTCTATATGTCGACTACAGTGCGGAATTCGAGACCCAAACTTTCCTGGTATCGACCTTTGACGCAGTTTCATCAGGTTGCATATCCTCGTTCTATGCCCTTAGGGAATATTTCTGTTTTTTTGATACAGGTATACCACTATTGCAGTAATCACACTCAAAATAATGTGCCTATGATTTGTACAGTTTTATGCATACTGCCACTTTCTGATTACTGATTGACCTCTGGTGGTACCCACATGTACCTACACTGAGAGGGGGACGCGCACCCCCCCCCCCCCCCCCCACCCCACCCCCCCGCCCCGCGCCAAAAGCCCCCCCCCCCCCCCCCCGGTATGTATAGCCCATCCATCAGCTCATGACACTTGTTGTCAGTCAGCTAAAAAGTTTGACAGGATCCTGTGCTGTTCCGGTTCCGGTTGGCTTACGAAAAGGCAAAGAAAGAGAAATCGGTTTTTATTTTATTTTTGTGCGCCGTTTTCTCTGACATTGCCTTGCGGAGGACAATTTTTCACAACGGAACCTGAACCTCCCAAACGAAAGTGCCATGAGCTGATGGATGAACTATACATGTTGTTTGTTAAAACTCAAGAACCAACGAAAATTGCCGCACAACACAAAAACATCGTTAACAAGATGCAAACAGCACTTGCGTGATTCAGTCAACTGGCATGTTGTTGCTTAACAAGAAAATTGCAATGCAACATGAAATAAAAGAAAAAAGGTTATTCGACGCAGTTGAAATTTAACAGCGTCTACACAACTGAATTCTGAACACTGGTTTGAGCAAGATAGACACTTGAAAGTGTTGAGCTGACCAACTTTAAAACTTGAAAGATTGTTACACTGTCTTTGAAGCACACTTTTATCCTGTTCAGCTTTACGCCAACAAGGCACGCTTAAACCCTACGGCTGACGATTTGTTCAATAAAAAGCACACGAAACGAAACCAGTCAGCCAAGGGCGTTCTATAACTACAAAATCCAACCCGCACAGGATTTGTAAACATTTGTAGCCGCTGCTGTACAGTATGTTTGCACAAAGTGTACACTGTGTCGTGTCAATTTCAAAGGGTCCCCATTGTGAAAAACTCGTTATAAGACCGTCCGGCGCGGGTGGATTAGCCACCTTCACCTAACCTTTCCTTTCGTTGATAGGATGGTGGGAAATTTTTTTGAATACTTTTTATGCCTTTTCTTGCATGAAAACATTAACGAGTATTATAATATAACGAGCCACGAATTACGAACTGCTTGAGGCGCGAAACTCTGGGAAATGAGACATTTTTCAACTTTTCCTTCAATTTGTGCTTTTTCGCATATGGGTGGTGTACTGTAACTGTACATGGGTATTGCAATTTACATAGAGAAAATTAATTTTACGATTCCCGGTTCAGAATTCCCGCAAACATTTTTCGCGTTAAACCAAGGGATCACATTATCAGAGCTACAGTTGCTGTAAACAAAAAAATTGACTGCCAAAGTCGTGAGATGGGCTTTTGGCTCGAAATTAGTTTTGGTTGCGCCTGGTAATTACATACCTAACGTATATGCACAAGTGGTGACGCATAATAACCGTGTTTATGCAATACAGTTTGTTGTTACGACAACGCAGTTCTACGCTTGAGCTATTGTACCAATGCCACACACTGAATAACGAAAGTGACCAATCAACAGTTCTGTTTGCGCAGCTGATGTTTCGAACCACAATGATGCAAACTAAGTGAATCTTGGGTGCAGAATCTCGTATTTGAATCTGGCCATATTTGGGCGTCGTATGTACTGCACCAGTTAACCTGAATGCCTATGTAGGGGCACTAGCTCTAGTTGGAGTGCTGTTGGTACACTGGATGAAACAAACGGTTCACTTGCATGCTGAATTCAGCTGTATGGCTGTTCGTACAGTTTCGCCACCGAAATCCTTCTGCTCGCAACTAGTTTTTGGTTGTGTGTTTCTCAAAATTCTTTGTGACACAAGACCGCATACAATCATTACGATGGTCCCCAGCTGTTAGCAAACATAACTAGGTAACAGAACAAAAAAGTAAAAACCTTTTTGATGAGGTTGCACATCGGTCTTGGAAAGTACATTGGTAGACCTGTTGACGGCTGAACTATAGGTTACAAAAAAGGCGCCAGTTTACAACAGACCGGCTGAATTTTGATCCTGCATTGCAGACGATACGTGCCTAGCTTGCAACGAACGGGCGCGTATACCAACTGTAGATGTCCCCTTAAGAACGGAATTCAGGCATCAAGGGACATTTAAGGGCGGCCTAAGGTTAAATCCGGAATCCGGAAATATTTCCGGAAAACGCATTATTTTTGCATGTAAATTTTTGCGTTTTCCGGAAATATTTCCGGAGTCCGGAAATGTTTTGTATTTTTGCATGCAAATTATTTCCGGATTCCGGATTTGACCCAAGTTCGCCCTAAAGTTATAATCTTATCAGAGAAATGGATCGCACGCGCTGCCACATGTCCAACAACGGCCGAGATCCAACTTCATAAAAAAGGTTTTAGTTTTCTTTGTTACCGTGTGTCGAGCCCATTGTTCGTTGTGCCAAACAGAAACGGGTGTATTCTACGAATACAAGCGGTATCGCCAGCTGTTCAATTGTTGTTGTTAGTGTCGTCTTTTCCAAATTCTTTTCGTTGCGCAAGGTTGAAGCCAAGTTTCTTCTCATGAACTAAGGTACTAGCACGTGATATACAAGTGTATTCGTCACGTGTGGAATGGCGTTGAGTCAATGCTTGGAATAACAGGCTTTCACGTTTACTTACTTTCTTGTAGGATCACAAAACCACAAGTTTCTTCGATTTCCGGCGTTCCTATTGGTTCTTGTAAAGGCAAGGCAATCACCAGCGGTAATCCTTTATAAACCGTGTATCTCATTTTGTTTCCGCCGTGCAGGTATACATGTACACAGGTTCAGGTATATGCGCATGTCGTTCGTTGCAGATACACCGGTTCAAATAAACACCGGATATTCATGGCTTCCCACTGCCTTTACCTATCCTTCTGGCTTGATTGTTTTCTCATAATTGTAATCCGAGTAATGCCATTGCTAACCTAGCACACAGCTGCCTCTTGTTTGCATAAACGCTTTTCCAAACATTCATGTACGGACACGTCCACAGCTTCAGGATTATCTCGGAAAACTGTTGACAACAAAGATTCGAAAATATGTGCTTGCTCACCTGAGGTCAATGAAAGCATGTACACGGGGAGGTACAATAAAAAGGTAAGCTTAAAATTCACTATGTTTATCGTTATATCTTGAAAAACAAATTTTTAAGCCACAGCCTGTTCACGGCTCGATCACGCAAAGAAACTGGGTGTTACGTGTGCATCAAGCAAGGGAACACTTCCAGGTGAGGAACCACTACACATTTTTTATCAATAGTTTGCCGGCAGTACTGTGTGTGGTTTGCAATTCTGTGTGAACAACTTGCATTTTTTCGAAACTTAAATATGCGCAAAAAAGTTTAGTTTCATGTTGGCATGTACATACATAATTATAAAAATGGAAAGTTGTGACAGATTAATATTATCTATTAGTAGAAGACACCATAAAAAGTGAGAGCTTGATGAAGGCAGCAATGAAAAGGAAAAAAACAGAGAAATAAATGAAGGCAAAAAAGCGAACAAGAGCAAATTTAAAAAATTGCGCTAAAATAAAAACTTTTTTTGCAAAATACCAAATAAACTAACAACCTAGCCCCATAAAAAGCAGAGAAAAAACGAGTTCCTAGAGAATCGGCTTTTACAACCATTTTCTAGACTAGGAAAATTAGAAATTAAATTAACGAAAGAAGAAATTAATAATAGCTAGATAAATGGCTGTCTTGTTTCGGCCATGAATGTAGACAAGCACCGATTCAGAACAGCAGTTAGGCCTGTACTTAAAAAAGTCCAAGTCCAACTTCAAAAGTGAAATGCTCAATGGTGTAGCAGGGGGGTGGGGGTCTCCCCTGGGTACAGTAGGTACAGTTCCGGGTGCAATTCTAGGCTGAAAGTTGAAGTCGCGTACACGCGACTTCCTAGTGCTAAAACATAGGGAGCGCACGCCAGCGCCCGCGCAAAACTTCGCGTGCACGCGCGTGCACGCGACTTCAACTTTCAGCCTAGAATTGCACCCGGTACTGTAGGTAGGTTGACGCTCCATCCTGGTACAGTAGGTAGGTCGCCGCCCGGCGGCCGGTACAGTAAGTTGCTATTTTTGGCTCAAAATGGTATAAAATCGGTATTTTTCACTCCACATACAAAGGTGAAAAATCGCGCGCTACGCGCGAAATTAGCGTTTTAGAGCAAATTTTCATCAAAATTTCGACCTACAAAATTTTCTTCCCCCCCAGGTCGGCCGGTACAGTAGGTAGGTTGCCGCCCCACATTTTTGGTGGTACAGTAGGTTGCCGCCCCGCCTGGGTAGCTACACCACTGGGTATTGGGTCTCACCAATGGAAATGCTCATACCTATGCCTTGTTGTTTTGCTGCTTTTACAGCACCGTACCGGTATGCAGCCGTCACCACAGCGCCCACCGGTATTGGATGTGCAACTTCCTTCCGGTGGTGAAACATCAACCAAGTTCGGCTCCATAACTCAACCGCGCGCTGCGCAACGACGACAGCTGCACATCAGCAGCATACCGCTGGAAAGGGACAAGGAATTGGTGGTGCACATGGTTGACGATGAGACGTTGAAAATGGAAGGTTATTCGGTCATTTCGTGTACTGAACCACAAAAATTTCTGATGAGCGTGGGTCAGTGGCGGATTCAGCTTTTCGCCAAGGGGGCCTAACCCAAAAAGTCATTTTTATCTATAGTGCTGGTTCCATTTTTTTGAAAAGTTATTTTTAAATAGTGATTGGTTCGAATTTGGCGCTTTTTTCATAAAATACTACAAACAAACTGGGACAATGCGCGCAGAGCGCGCGAAATTTTGGTCCTTTTTATGCGCTCGAACACCATGGGTGTATCTGAGGCGCAAAGCGGGCGATTTTTGGACTTCTGAAGTGTAAGCGCAAAGCGCAAACTCTGCGACTTAGAGGTCCTTTTTCCTTCTTCTTCCCGAAACGGTTGCCCTTTTCAGGTGCCACTTTGACAAAGGGGCCATGGCCCTATGGCCCTCGCCTCTTGTATCCGCCCTGGGCGTGGGGTGGTGAGAATCGCAATCCTGTGCGTTCATAGCGCACGGGCAATTGAGTAAAGCCGGTTTTAACAAGACCAGTTTGAACAAAAGAAAATGACCGGAGGCCAAAACAGCAGAGCCTAAAAACGAAACGAAGCCTTAGCCCAAACTGAGCCTCAGCCTAACCCTAAGCCGGACACCAAAATCAACCTAAAGCCTAAGCCATTGAAACAAAATATAAGAGCTCTGCTCTCTTTTCTTGCTCAAAGTGGTTTTGCTCAAACCGGCTTTGTCCAATTGCCCGGCCACCAGCCTGCTACCCGCCTGGTCTAATCCCGAAGCAGAACTGCGCAAAATTACTTGGTTTCCAGATGAAATCGAAATCAGTTCCGCATCTCCTCAGTTAGACGACGGGAATGCGACCGATGCAACCGTGGATTTGGATACGTTCCTTCAATCTCGGCAACAGCACCATAATCATGATGAGGTCAGAAAACGCATTTTCTATTCCGCAAGGACAATTTCATAAATGACTGTTTCTGTTTTCAATCACAGACTTATTGGGTTTACGACAAAGTCTGCGTTATGTACGATTCCGTGCTCTCGAACTGATGTTTATTCTCTGTTTTTCTCTTGTCTCAAGTGGGACAAAAACCATAAGAGATTGGGTACATACAATGTAAATAGTGACACAATGTTTTCTCAAGAAAAATATGTTTATTCAGTCACCTGTCAAACAACCGATCGCATCCTTGGGTACGCAAGACGCCGACGTTTACGTAAGCGTCGAACCTGATACTGTCGATTTGCCTGAGACACCACGCGAGGACTCGGATCAACAGGATGAGGACAGGTTAGTGTACTCGCTATGTTTTTGTGGGTCAGAATGGCAGTCTGAGGTATCAATAAATCCAATACATATATTACATAAAATGAATAAATAAACAAATAGTGCGCGGTTGCTTGAGGCTGTGCTGCGCTTGCACAAAGCGAAGTTTAGTCAAAGGGCGTGGTGCTTGTGGCACGCATAACGCGTTGGTCAGTGACGGTCTCTGGGCGCAAACCAAGGGTTAGACGGCAGCAGCCGAAACCCGCCACTGATCAACGCGTTATGCGTGCCATAAGCATCACGACCTTTGATAAATAAACAGTAACACTCATTCTGACGAATTCTTCCAACGAAATAATGAAAAGCACTGGTGAGCACAACCAAGGTCTACGCTAGGAACCTGAGTTGTGCCAAGTGAAATGCGTTCACAAGCAGAATCATTCCCCGACGTAAGCGGCCCTCAAAACAATTGTGCGTTAAACTACCTATATGTACGTATGTATACTCTGGCAATTCTTTTGGGAGAAACTTTTCAAACGCGTTGCCTGTCGTGACGATATTTGTGCATGTTTATGTTGTGTCTAACAAGAGTGCGCGGGCCCAGAAAACCCACGTACTGATAATGAATGTGAATGCTTTTATGTCAGTAAGAGTCTTTTCGTCACTATATTCTGGCATAACCCTGTCGCGTCGAGTCGAATCCGAGTACGAAAGAAGTCAAATGTCGTGTCCCCTGGTCGTGCAGCCACTTGCTATGTGAGCTGGCACAAAATTTTGAACGAGATGATTATGTGCACATTTTGTGACGTGCACTGAAAATTTATGGCCACGTGTGCGCAAATGTGAAATTCAGGGATGAAATTCAACGGCGTCGTGTGACATTCAATTCGTGTTGGCAGCGTCGCTCACTTCTCAAGGGGGAGGAGGTCTGGTGCTGGTCTGGTATCCGCAGGGTAGTTGTCCACTGCATGCAGCTCCTGGAGGGTGGTCGCTCCTCCAGTACAACCCTTCAACACCGATAAGTCGAACATCAACTCCAATAGCCAACCAATCACTCCACACGGTCAACAATAGTCGAAGTCGATGGCAACGAACAGCAACAAACGACGTCGAAACGAACAGACGACACTCTCCAAACGCGTATGCAGTCACCGACAGGCTGTCTGACGTTGCGGACAAGGCCGGACCGAGGACAGTTCGGAGGGCCACAGATGGATTCATGCCTGATGGTCACTCAAGGTGACACAAAGCTGATTGGACTGGAATTGTGACACATTCATCATTTGAACGAGGTTCATTTGAACGTAGTGATGATTCATTTGAGATAGAATTTTGAGGCATATTCATTTATTGAGCTTCCTGAGGGGGAGAATGTCGTGACGATATTTGTGCATGTTTATGTTGTGTCTGACAAGAGTGCGCGGGCCTAGAAAACCCACGTACTGATAACGAATTGTGAATGCTTATAATGTGTGACTTCGCGTTGCTGTTCAGTTGCAGTGCAGTTGGATTTGCGGAATGGAATGAATAAAGTAGCAGTAGAAAGCCGACAGTGAATAAGAGTCTTTTCGTCACTATATTGCCTGATTCGTAAAGCGCATCATGCGTGCATTGGCTACAGAGGTCACGTGACCGCTGTAGACAGTGCACGCATCATGCGCTTTACGGATCAGGCACACGTTTGAAAAGTTTCTCCCAAAAGAATTGTCAGAGTATATGTACATAGTGGGTTTGTTTGGCCAAATTTTGATCTTCTTTCACCACGATATGGAAGCAGCATGAGCTATAGGAGTTGGAGACGTGCCCTTCCTTCCAAATGATTTGATTGCAGGCCTATTTTATTTAATTTTCCAGCCTATCACCAAGCTTGCGTTCGGCATCCACAGATGTACCGCCCGAGGCGATCACAAACTCACCACAACCGGTTGTGCTGCCAAGGATTAGACCGAATCAGGTTGGGCTCAGCATCGAGTTTGCGAAAAGTTTGTTTCTCTGTTAAGGAAGGGCCTATTCTCATTCATGTTAAACTTTCAAGGCAATACTGTACCGGAGTTTTCCACTTAAAGCCCCCCCCCCCGAATAGAGCCCTCGGGGGCTCTAAGTGGAAAATTTTCCACTTAAAGCCCCCGGGGGCTCTAATTGGATTTATTTTTTTACGGACCATTGATTTTACATCGAACAGTAAACGTGCCAAAATAGTTCAAACTAGTGCAAGAATGACCAAAATACCGCACTTTTCTGTTATTTTACCAACGTTTTGCCACGTTTAGATGAAGATCCTCACAATCAGGTTGAAATATGGTATCAGAATGTCAAAATGCTGGCCTAAAGTGTCCCTACTGACAACGATGAAAACATCCAGTTTTCCAGTTTTCCGCTTAAAGCCCCCGAGGGCTGTAAGTGGAAACGTTTCCACTTAAAGCCCCCGGGGGCTCTAATTGGATTTTTTCTTTCTGGTCGAAGGGTCCATTTTCCACCAATTTCCGCATAGAGCCCCCGGGGCTTTAAGTGGAAAACTCCGGTACCTACATACACATACACATGGTGTTGTGAACTTTTCACTGTTCAGACCCTCATGCTGATTTACCGATGGACCGGTGTTAGGTCATCGTCGGTGCCATTACAACAAAATGGCCGAGTGTGTGATTCCTAAAAAGAACAACACACCTGGCTGGCTGATATTTCACACAGATCGGCATCCGTGACCCCGACGGCAACATAGTGGCTGTGTATGAACGGCGTTCTGTGCCCCAAATGGTCGAGTGTCACGTTTGCGGTCGGATTCGCAACGTGACACAAAACGATGCCTTCTATTATTCGGATGACGGACTGAGGTTCAAACGTTAGTTATGGGATTTCACTTGGTTCTGGTCACTTTTTGATTTTGGCGAGTTCGATGTATTTTGGGAGATCTGCATTTTGATTTGTGATTTGACTTTGTGTTCGGGTCCATTATATTTTTAACTGAACAAAATGTGAGTTCTGGCCGGCGGCTTTGCACGGTCGTAAGAGCCGCGAATTGGATGAACCTACAGAACCGCGGGTGACAAACCACGCTGTATACTTTGTACATGCCTAGGCTTATCGTACACGAGATTTTGGGTACATTGGGCTGAGGCTCTAGGTTTAGGCGTCCGTTGTCCGAAATCAATCTCTTATCAGCTAGCATGATCGTAACCGCTGTTCTCCGGACCCAGCTACTCAAAAGAACAAGGACCAATTTTATTGCAGCCGACGGTCCGTCTGGCAGTCTGACACTGTTGTGTTCAATATGCGAACAACAACAGTTCCAAGAGCAACATAATCGACTGAGAGTGCCTGAAACATCACCCAGCCCTCCCGCTGCATCAGCCACCAAGACACCGAGTGTGGTCAGTCGTATGAACCCACTATATCGGTCGGGCACCGCCACCAGAAGGGATTCGATTCGATCAGCACCGCCCGAAATGGACAACTTGTACTTTTATGGTTCGTTTTTTGGGGACACAACAAACAGACTGTGGCATTCGTCCCTTATGTGATGATATTTTGATGGGATTCTCGAGTTCGAAGGACGAGCCTGCGTAAAATGACATGTTTGCGCAACACGCGACGATTTAGTTCCCAGACTCGGCCGTTCTTTAGCTCGTTGGCGACGAAAATCAAGTCCGTAAAGTCTTTGTAGGTGTGGTCTTGCGTTGGTCATGCGACCGTTTTTTACAACGTCTTAGATGCCATCAGTTTCAACCACGGTTAGTTGTCGATCAACGCTGGTTGAAGTTGCAGTTATCACGCAGTAAATATAACGCAAATATCCCGAATTACGAAATGACACGTAACGTGACCGCGCCAGATCCGATCCGATAATGTTCACTGGCTTCGTTAGCATTTCAGGTGTCTACTCGACCCCAACCAGTGGTGTGTCCACAACGCGTCGCACCAACGACAACAACAGGAATCATCTGATTGATCGTCACCTGGTCTCCATCACATCGCCACATCGCGATCCACTTAGTGAATACGAGTCCGATTTTCCGCCGATCGCCCCACCAAGGGTCGAATCCCTTCATGTTAGTTGAATTATCTCCAACATTCAGACTTGCAGTTGCAACATAACGTATCTCCTGTTGCCGTTCTTTGGCGAAGCGCTGGGTTTGTCAAAATTATAATGGACTATATCAATACCACACCAGTTTGGTCTCCCATCTGACATGTGACGGATGGAAGAGGGCTGATCGTGTCCCGTGAACAGCTTACAGCTAATGTTATATTATAGAATGCGATTTAGTATATCGCGTTATGTTTGCGATATCAAAGTGATGTGCTGAGCCCTTTTCAGACATTGGCTGCGCTGAGCATACGTAACCCAGAGAAAATATCCATACCATGACTTCTTCTTGAAGTCAGAATAGCAAATGAAATAAAGACAGATTCTGCTACTCAATTGCGCAGGTCAATGGTCTTCTGTCCCAATACCACCATGCCCCCAGTCCTCACATGAAGTTGCTGCTGGATGGTGTTCCGTTGCCAAGACGTGATCTGGCGCACAATCGGAAATTCTGCGTGGCCGTGCTGTTTGTGATCTGTTTTGCCGCGGTGATTGGTGTTGGAATCGGATTGACCATTTATTTGGACTAATTCTATTTTATGTATGTTGATTTCGTTTTTGGATGCCATGTTGAATTTTTTAACGAGCTTAACGTGAAGCGCGGAATAAAAATCTCCAAAATAATGATGTTCCTCTGTCCCAAGTAATGATGAGTAACGTGAGTGACAACTTTTGCGCCGATTAAAAATAATGTGCCAACACTCATCACAGATTACTGCCGTCCGTCCACGCAAGCCGCCAAGCTTCAGGAGGCTTCTACAAAAAAAGAAATATTCGGTAGCATAAACGAGGTGTCTCACGCTGTGCAGAGACCGTCGAGGCCTAGGCTAATTTTGGTTTAGCTGTATTTGTGATAGAGTTGGCGAACTAATTTCGAAGTAAGAGTTGTTTATTTTGCGTAGGGGAACAACAGGCTGGTCGAAATTAGTGCGCCAGCTCTGTTACAAAATACAGCTCAACCAAAGTTTGTATTTTCATTGTCCATGTTTTCAAATCGCAAAGTAAAAGCGTAAACGAACGAAGCCCCCCAGCAACTCTGAATCGGAATTCTCACCATAGAAACAAATGTCATTCTATCTTATAATTAACAGAATTGGAAGAAAATAGGGAAGAAGGTCATGCAAATGGCGGGTTATTGCGTATATTTATACTTAACAAGCATGACAAGTAATATTATAGTAAATTTCTAAATTCGCTGCCTACAATAAATGCGCTCCATAGTTAATGTGAAGTTCTAAACCCGAACGCTAGCCACACACAGTTCTGAAACATCGCGCGCAGCTGCCTGGCTGGCAAGCTGCACGTGGGTTTGTTGCCCGAATGTTTCAAAAGGTGATTCTCGGGTTTGGAAACTTGGACATTAACAATTGGGACGTACTTACTGTGTAGAAGCGAATTTTAAAATTTACTATATAGTAAATTTCCAAATTCGCTGCCGCACAATCAAATACGCCCCGCAGATAATGTCACGTTCTACACCCGAACGCTAACCACGCGCAGTTCTGAAACATTGCGCGCAGCTGCCTGGCTGGCTGCTGGCAAGCTGCGTGTGTGTTGGCTGTCCGAACGTTTCACAAGTTGAATTTCGGGTTATAACCTGACATTGACTATGGGGCGTACTTTACTGTGCGGCAGCGAATTTGGAAATTTACTATACCTACACAAAGTTCCTATGACTGATCCAATTTGTTTTCAGGCCGTACCGATCAAAGCAGGCTCGATGCACGTATGCGTATTCCTGAAACAATACGGGGTTCCATTGGTTCAGCTTAACAAACGGACTGCTCGTGGTTCACAGCATGTATATGTAGGTATATACCTGACATCGTAGACCGCACAAGTGGTTGGTCACAGCAGTGATCATTTCAAAACCTCCGGCTTCAATCTCCATGAGCAAATCAATGAATTGAGCGGTGCTGAAAAACGAAAATAAAAATCCTTTCGTTCCACATTTTAAAATAATACGGGTACGGACGGTTTCAAAGTCAGTGAGAGGGATCCAGATACACCGAACTGGCCTCACACAATTGGCGTGTGTTCGAGTTGAGCGCTGGATTACCACTTTTGGCCAATGATTGACGCAAAGCAACAAGCGCGCACGTACGTATATCCTTTCAAGCAATGCATTTCAATCATAAGCTGACAGACGGTGGTCACTCCATCCGCTATTGATTTGAGCACATCCGGTATCACCTGAAGGATTATGTTGTGTTCTTCTGCCTCTGGAGAACGTTGACTGACAATCAAGTACTGGGGTTTTCCGGCAAGCTCCCCAGGACTATATTCGGAAAAATGCGAAAATCCGATTTTTTTTAAAAATGTTTTTCCGAAATCGAGACTCTGGGTACCTACTTGGAAGTCCTCAAAATACCAATCTATGATAAAAGTTTTCAATCCATGTTATGTATTTTGAGTCAGGGCGTACGAGAAATTCACCAAAGCACACATGCAAACAAAACAACCGGAAAACATAATTTCAAAGTGCTTTATTGGATGAGTAGTCCGCCAATATGTTCAGAAAAACATGATCGAGGACAATTCGGTAGTAAAGGACAGAAATTCAAGTATTCCAAACATTTGGAAAACCTAATTCAGCCGCATGGGGCACTATTCGAGGGGGTTGTAGCCGGAAAACTCTGGTAGGTGATCTCGGTGAGTCATAGTAATCATAGACTTGCTGACTGACTGACCGTACATTATGGACATGATGTAGCGAAAATTACTGCTGTACAGCTCTCGCGCACCTTGTATTCCGCGGTTTCAATGTCGATTTTGAGGAAATCAATTCGTTTGTGATTGTGACTGGCCGCAAAACTGTTAAATGAGACCGATTGATTCGCCTGTTCTTCGCCGACGCTCACCAGGCGCAATGGCGAAAACGATATTCTGCGTTTATCGCAATTTCTATCAGCTGTCTACACGCGGTGAATAAGTGCGCGCATTTCCATTGCCCGCAGTGGCCCAAATTCTCAAAAGAGTCACTGCCACCGGGGTGGTGGCGCAATGCCCAACAATATTTGATAAATCTGACGCGCACCACCTCGGTGCGTAAATTCCGTTTTATTCGCAAAAATGTGCGTGCGTTGAACAACCCTGCTGTTCGCGTTAGCACGGAACAAATAGAGATTGAGATACCTACATAAGCCAGCTGGAAGTTGTCATTATCGTGCTTGGGGGCGCAACCACCATCGGCGGCGGTTGCACTTTCGAGAATTTTGATCAATGTGCGCGTATCATGCAAACGTCAAACTAATTATACGTATGTATGTACATATGTATATGTACATATTATAGCTAATCAATATGTAAGCTACTCACTTTTTACCTTTGAACCGGTCGAACAACTTTGCGTATGGCTCATGTGGGTCTAGGGAATATACCTATGACAGAAGAAAATAAATGAAGTTATACCGGAGGAGAATAACTATGATAGCCCAGCCATTCAGCCAAACCTGACAATCAGGCAATATCTGGTTGAATGATTCCTCCCAACTGACATCCCCGCCTACACCGAATGAATACGCCACACAGTTTTGCACCGTTTTGGCCCTCCACGGGGCGCACATCCATTTACCCCCGTCCAGCACCCGGCCCACGTGAACAGCAAACGGACATTGAATGGTCGGGGCCTGTTCAAATGTTGTTTTGTTTTTAGGCGTTATGAGGTGCTTGAGGCAGACCTAGACGTTGACAAAGATTTGAGGCACAGTATAATGACTGTGGTCAAAGTCCAATCAAGGCGATTGGATGGCATCATCGGCTTTTGTTTCATTGTACATACCTGGGCTGGAGATACCAAATTTGATACACGTTGCGGCAAATTTTGGTACATGCACGTACATGATAAAAGTATAGCATAGGTCCATGACAGAAAAGTTGAACCAAAGTGTAAAAACAAAAACATGGCGGCCACACTCACCACTTTGAGTACCATGGTCCTCACGCTTTCATTTCCACCAGCACTTTTCCGTTGATTCTGCTGTCGGGCGAACGCCGCCCGCAACTGGCTGCTATCCTCATTAACTGTCGTTTGATCCTGCTGAAACATCGCGACACTCTGAGCGCGTCTGATGGTTGTAAACGGTCATTCTTGTTCACGGTCAAATCATGACTTTTCAATGGGCAGAAAACATGAAGAACCTTACTGCGTGACATGGATGGACATGGATGCATGCATATGTAGGTACAGTACATGAAGTGCAGCGAACCCACTACGCATTGTATCGATACAGACACCTACGTTTTGCGACTGAATAGTGCGATTAATGAGCTCCGACAACGTGTGAATCAACGTGCGACGTCCAATGGCTGCATTCGACAGGTAGAGTGCAGCTGCGGCACACATCAACAACACACAGACAGCGATACGGTGGGCGAGGGCTGACATCGACAATGCAGTGCGGGTGTTGTCGTTGAAATTTACTCAGAGACAAATGCTTGTGCGCTGCTGCAACGATAGCATTACAGCTCAGCTGAGCATACAGCTCAGTCTCAAAGTATGTACCCGTAATGTACCTTACCTTGCATGTGTGGTGCACAGGCGAGATAAATATTACATCATAATCGCGAGCGAATCTTTGTCAAAACACCTCAGCGTGGTCTCAAATTTGAAAATGAAACTTTTGCAGACTCTTTGTTTTGTTTAAACAGGTCTTCCTGGCTGGTGCCTTAGCCTAGCTTAGTAGCCTAACGAAAAACTGCATCAGGCAACCAAAAACGGGCACCGACGTTCTGTCGCAGATTTTTATCTCCTGATATCACAATCAAGTTCTCAAAATTGTCAGGTGAGCGAAATTTGCTTACACGGCAAGGAACCATTTTGTTTCCAGCGACAATGTGAACGTTTTTAAAATTGCTTTGTTCACAACGATCGCTCGTTAAAGCACAACGTTTCGAGTTTGTCACTGCGGGCGTTCTTCTGTGGTCACTGTGCGTCCATCCGTCTGTGGCCTGACTTGCCTAGGGAACTTGCCAGTTGAACCTGCATTAGTACGAGTGGAAGAGCAATATCGCATATAGTTTTGTGGTCTGTCAGCGTGTGGTGGTCACTGACAATTCTTTTACTTGCGCCAAGCATTCATCATCATCAATACATAGCACATCAATAGGAATATGTATTGAGCTTTGACTTGCAGTCTTTCTCAACAGAAAAGGTGTTTCCATTGATGTGTGCTAAGACGGAGATACTGCAGGTAACTGGCCCATTGAATATTATAATCGTCTTTGTAAAAGCACGTATATTTGGGGCGGACGGGCTGCAGAGCAGAACCCAGTGTGAGCAAGAAAAAAAGCTGAGTGCAAAGGAGCAGCACCGAGAAATGATTAGGGGAAAACAAAACGAAAATTC
Source organism: Rhynchonema sp. JSB1_4 (assembly GCA_030248065.1). NCBI lineage: Eukaryota > Metazoa > Nematoda > Chromadorea > Monhysterida > Xyalidae > Rhynchonema > Rhynchonema sp. JSB1_4. Next base: position 46,858 of record JASAMV010004809.1, read on the forward strand.
TAGTTTGGGGTTTTCTGTAACAGTGACGATTTCTTCAAAAAAAAAAAAAAATATTCAAAAAAAGGTTTTTTCGGAGCCTGAGAGAAGCGCTGCGGAACCGAACAATTTCCCCCAATTGATTTCCCCCTATAAAAGGGAACCGACCGACTCCACCGGCGGCCGGCGGCAGGGGGAAAAGAGGCCCCCCACCCCCCACCACACAACAAAAAAGAGGCGGGGGGGGGGAGCGCGCGCCCCCCGCGCGCCTCACAACCTAAACAACCGCGCGCCCCTCGCGGCGGGCTGGCGGGCGCGGCTCTTATATGTATTTTGTCCTGTTTCAAAAGCGATTGTTGGGTTGGATGCTGTGCGCATCTGTTTTGCGCTAAAGTGTTGAGTTGAACGAAGCACTCAAGATTGGACGTGAGAATGAACTGACGGCTTGAAAGTGCAATGCGAAGTCAGGCCTCCGCATGGACATGGTGCGAGGTTGACTCGACCGTCAAATAAGCAAAGCGATTGTTGTCTCGCCTCCGCATGAGTGAGATGCGAGGTTGGCCAGACTGTAAAATAAGCAGAGCGCTTGTTGTCTCGTCTCCGCATGAGAGATGCGAGGTTGGCTGGACAAGGAAGTGCGTGGAAGCTTATTGTCTCGTCTCCGCATAAACGAGATGCGAGGTTGGCTTGACTGGAAATGCGTGGGAAGCTTGTTGACTCGTCTCCGCATAATTGAGATGCGATGTTGGCTTGAATTGAGCAAAATATTGCACAAAGTTGCGTCTCAGACAATTGTGCTGTCTGTGCACCTGAATTAGACGCTGAGCAGATTCGCAGTGTCGGGCGGTTGCTGTAACGGTGGGGTGCTTGGATGTTGATGTCGCTGTAGCTGATGGTCCGCCGGGTCGGCGTCCCTTGTGAAGTGGGGGGAGAGGACCAGGTTATCAGCTAGTCAATCAGCACTGGTGTTGACGAAACAGCAGCTGTGACATGGAATCGAATCTGATCCGTTCTTCTTCACAGATTTGCACTCTGTGTGTGCTTGTGGTGTGAAAATCCACACGTGCATAATGCGTGTGGTGGGGTGCATAAGGCCCCTTTATAAACCCATGCGTGCATAATGCGTATGGTGAGGTGCATAATGCCTCTTATCCGCATTTCTAATTTTTATGGTTTGACTTTGTGTGCGTAAATTTTATTTCCACATTTCTATGGTAAGAATTGTGATGTTTCACTCGCGACAAAGTGTCAGCGGGTGATTACCGCGTTTTTATTTTGTGTGATGACTTCGTACGGTGATTGTACGTTTTGAATGGTTAGATGTTTCAAGTCATCCAGGGTCGGGGCACAGGAGACACTGCAGTCCCCTGGTAAAACCGGTGCTTGTTCGCACAGTTTGACTTCGGTTTTACACTTTTGTATTGTGACCCTGCCTAGTAAGAGGTAAATTGCCCTATTTATGACCATTAAGCTTACGGCGATGTAAGCTCGGCATTGGTCGCTTTGTTTGACTCCCTGTTTGACACAGATAACCATTCAACAGCACGGCTCGTTTGTGTGATGGCGAAACGTTGATGCAATGTTCGGTGTGCGCGACTCGTTCCTTCTACGACGCTGGCGTCGTGCTGTTCTGGCGGTCACCGGACAGGACTTCTTCACCTGAGGTGACAACCTTCGAGGGGTTGGCTGGTCGTCTACCCAGCTTGCCGTCCACTTTCGCTGCCGAAACCGTCTCCATCGTGGATCAGCCTGCGCCTATGGGCTAGCAGCTGCTCTATTATCGGTCAGGACTTAAACCGGTACGAGTGGTGTATCACCTGCGGGTGTTCGTCTGGGATTTGGGGTGAGTAACCCACACCTCTTGCTTCGGCAGGGCACGGTGAAACCCACTTCGGTGACTGGTGAAAACCCGTATCCTGACTGCTATATCCACGCGACTACTCTGTTCAAATTCAATTCCGTCCCAATCGCTGGTGTGCTATTCAATTCGTCGTCGTTGCCATCTGCGATCCCTATTCGTTCGACGGTTTCTTCAAGGCCTACTCCAACTATGGCCGGGTGGACACGAACAGCTTCTATTCATCTTCATTCAACATCGATCAAATGAGGTCATTTGAAGGAACTGGTGCGGGGAGATGTGACATTGGGCATATGCCGTCTTCATATCGTCGTCTGCAAACTGAAAGTCGTCTGTTTGGACAGTGTTGACTGTTGCTGAGCATGGAAATTCAAATGGACTGGCTCAGCGTTGATCTCCATCGTCGTTTGATTTCTCTTCCGTAAATCGTAAATTCTCCCTTCTCGTAAATCAGATATTATTCCGTGTGTGTTTTCTGCCCGTTTGGAGTCGCGAGATATTTTATTGGATATTGATATTATTATTGCCGTTATTTCTATCTTTCATTCCTTTATTTCCGTTATTCGTTATATAGCGTAAAACGTGCTGTTGAAGTCGACTTCGGGGTGCTTTTCGTGCAATACGTGGAAGCGAAACAGCCAGCTAGATTGCTGGGCTTGTCTTGTCGGTTTTTGTGCTTGCCTGCGTGAAACCGTTTGCTTGCTTCATTTTATTGCAGGAAAGCGGGTGACTGGATTGTCACCAGGATCAAGCCGCGCCGTCTGAGTTGCCATCGCGAGGCGCGTGGATTTTGGTCCAGGGCTGACTTGCGCGCTGAGACGGTCACTTCGGCGTGACTCTTGTTGGTCCGGGCGCGTTGCTAGCTGTCTGGCGAGTGACAGAAGGTAGCGTGCTCAAGTGCATCTGCCCCGTCGACGAGCTCCCTAGGACGGGACCAGATCACAGATACCGATGGTGGACCACTTTTGGTCGGCTCTCACAGTGTGATACGCTATCATCGAAACATTTTCACTTCGGTGTCACAGCGGATCGGCCGTGAAATAAAAATGTTTTGATGATTACATAACAGTCCACTGAAGGACGTAACTAAAGGTTTTTATCTGTCGGCAAACTACGCCAACACGAGCCCGATTTCGAAGGTGCGGTAGATTCAAAACGAATAGAACGAGAAAATCATCATGGTCCACTGTGTATTCTTTAACGTGTAACACTTCCCAAATCAGCAGCCACGTCAGAATGTTTCACTACTCTGCCAGCTGCGAAATCGGGCTCGTGTTAGCGCAGTTTGCTTAATACCTGCGACTGGACCCCAATTGAATCCATCGGTACACCTTTATAAAGCATAAATCAATGCGGCTAAGTTGATCTGTTCCAGAACTGGTCTCAGAATCGCGAAATAAGCCTTTTTGAAGATGATTTTTTTTGGAAGAAATCATACACTGTTACAGAAAACCCCAACCTAGAATTTTCGTTTTCTTTTCTCCAACATTAGCTGCACGCTCAAAATGTAACGATTCATGAGCTTTTGCCTGATTTGCAATAAAAATGCAGCTGGTCCGAACTTATTTTTGTTTCCGGTTGGGCCGATTCAATCGCTTCGATCTCGGCCGATTTTCATCCGATAAATTGTATCTTGGTGGCGTTCTGATCGCACGCATCCCAGCCACAAGTAGAAATCGTAAAAAGCGTACTTTTAGCATGAGTCCCCCTTTAAGCCTGAGCTTGATGACAAAATAAGCCCAAGCATGAAGCCATTACCATATATCAAAGCAAGAGCTCTTCTGTTTTGGCGCCGCAGCTCTTTTTTTCTTGCAGAAAGCGGTGTTCGTCAAACTGGCTTTGCTGAATTCCCCGGGCATACTATATTTGGAGCCCTGTATCGAACTCGAAGGTAAGCTCACGACAACAGCAACCATATATTCGGTTGGAAAATGCGGCCAGGCGAAGGCAATTTTCGTCAGGACCGTTTGCGCCAGACCGTGCGACTTTCTCCAGACGTAACCGTTGCTTATTTGGCTCATGGAGAACAACTTTCATTGTGATGGGAACTGGTGCTGCAAATCCATCGAAAAGCACACCTGTTGTTCCCTTGTCGTGTATATTATCGAACCGTGAGCGTTGTTTGCCCCCAAAGTTGATATTGCGGTATTGGATATGCAATGCAAACACGAAACATGCAATATCAATAACAAAAACATTGGTTGGAATAGATGAATCTGTGAGCGGAAAGTTGTTTCAGCTTTGAGCAGTCAGTGCTTCAACCAGCCCACCTCACAAAGTGTGTATTGGTCGCACAATGACCATATGCGAAAACATCCAGAACCACCTTGACTTTCAGGATTCAACAGTTGAGCCATGCTTAATCACCAAGCTATTTGTATTTCTTACAAAGCATTTTCATCTGAAAATAAACCAGCAAATCAACCACGTTTTGAACGTCTGAAACATTTCATTTACTGCATGTGCTACGTGTGTATAGTCCAGCCACGTGCTCATGAGACGACTCTTTTTAAAGCCTGCCGGGGACAGATTCAAAATGCCCCGGCTACCGGGTTTTCGCCAACAAAAAAAAGAAGTTGGGGCGGAAAACCATGATAACAATTCCCACGGGCTGGCCTCCATTGTTCGCTGCGCCGATCAACAAGTTGAACACACAATTTTGGGAGTTCAGGTTTACGCACCGAGGTGGAGAGCGTGTTTTTAAAAATACATGCGTTTCTCTTTCTTTCATTTCCGAAATAGGTGGAGCCGGAACATTTGTCCGTCGCCCCGCCGTCGGGCTGCTAACGATCCCCACGAAAACCGTATAGTACATACATCAATTTAGGCTTCATTCAACAATGGCAACACAATCGACAATGTCCAATGAACACGACCGTAACAAGAAATTATCAATATGTATAGCCGCCGAGACAAAGCGAGTAAGATAATGACAAACGTTTTGTGATTGTCACAACACCAGAGGTTTTGGTATCATAAAGGCAATGGACAAGACATACAGTAGATAAAGTGAGTTTAATCGAAAGCTCGAATATAACAACTAAAATACTGCGAATACAGATTTCAACATAAAAAATAAGCGAGTTTCATCGAAAGCACGATTATGAATAACTACATAAATACCGTGCAGATTTCAAGATAAAAAAAGTGAGTTTAATCGGAGGCTGTCGTCAAATCATGGCGTCAAATCGTCATCAAATCACATGTATCATTTCTCTCGCTGATTTGGGGTTTGCGTGTTCGACGACTTGATTACGCCGTGAACTGACGACCATAAAGCTATTAGCCTAATCCAGAGCACGAACGTGAATAAATAAATACCGCAAGTGCAGATTTCCTATTCATTTTAGTGCGCGGTAACGGTCACAAATGGTTATTCAAATTGGACACCATCGATTACAAATACAGTCGAACCTCCACATAGTCAACAGAATGGGAACCGGTCACTTTGTCCGCTGTGTAGAATATTCACATGCATCAGAGCAGTGCATAAGGGCGTCCAACCGTAAATTGGTCAATATGAGCGCGCTGGGGGGTACGATATAGTGAACCTGCGAGCTTTTCATGAACGCAATTGGGTATAACAGGTTATTATTTCACACTGATTTACGGCTTGTTTGGCATCATTTTAAGTCCGAGACGTGGAAGTGAAGAACTACAGCAGCAACATTTAGGTTGACATTTGATCAACTTGGTTCATCTGACAACAGCAAGCAATGTGACCAACGGAGTGCAGGAGAGTGCAACTAATTGAACATTGAGACATAACATTTTGACGCAAGCGCCAAAACAGAACGTCTCCCTACATTTCGACATGGCTAAGACGGTGCGTTATTACAGAGGGTGAAGCAATGTGACTAAGAGGGTGCAGGAGAGGGCAACTAATTGAACATTGAGACATAACATTTTGACGCAAGCGCCAAAACAGAACGTCTCCCTACATTTCGACATGGCTAAGACGGTGCGTTATTACAGAGGGTGAAGCAATGTGACTAAGAGAGTGCAACTAATTGAACATTGAGACATAACATTTTGACGCAAGCGCCAAAACAGAACGTCCCCCTACATTTCGACATAGCTAGGGCAGTGCGTTAATACAGAGGCTGAAGCAATGTGACTAAGAGGGTGCAGGAGAGTGCAACTAATTGAACATTGAGACATAACATTTTGACGCAAGCGCCAAAACAGAACGTCTCCCTACATTTCGACATGGCTAAGACGGTGCGTTATTACAGAGGGTGAAGCAATGTGACTAAGAGGGTGCAGGAGAGTGCAACTAATTGAACATTGAGACATAACATTTTGACGCAAGCGCCAAAACAGAACGTCCCCCTACATTTCGACATAGCTAGGGCAGTGCGTTAATACAGAGGGTGAAGCAATGTGACTAAGAGGGTGCAGGAGAGTGCAACTAATTGAACATTGAGACATAACATTTTGACGCAAGCGCCAAAACAGAACGTCCCCCTACATTTCGACATAGCTAGGGCAGTGCGTTAATACAGAGGCTGAAGCAATGTGACTAAGAGGGTGCAGGAGAGTGCAACTAATTGAACATTGAGACATAACATTTTGACGCAAGCGCCAAAACAGAACGTCCCCCTACATTTCGACATAGCTAGGGCAGTGCGTTAATACAGAGGGTGAAGCAATGTGACTAAGAGGGTGCAGGAGAGTGCAACTAATTGAACATTGAGACATAACATTTTGACGCAAGCGCCAAAACAGAACGTCCCCCTACATTTCGACATAGCTAGGGCAGTGCGTTAATACAGAGGGTGAAGCAATGTGACTAAGAGGGTGCAGGAGAGTGCAACTAATTGAACATTGAGACATAACATTTTGACGCAAGCGCCAAAACAGAACGTCCCCCTACATTTCGACATAGCTAGGGCAGTGCGTTAATACAGAGGGTGAAGCAATGTGACTAAGAGGGTGCAGGAGAGTGCAACTAATTGAACATTGAGACATAACATTTTGACGCAAGCGCCAAAACAGAACGTCCCCCTACATTTCGACATAGCTAGGGCAGTGCGTTAATACAGAGGGTGAAGCAATGTGACTAAGAGGGTGCAGGAGAGTGCCACTAATTGAACATTGAGACATAACATTTTGACGCAAGCGCCAAAACAGAACGTCCCCCTACATTTCGACATAGCTAGGGCAGTGCGTTAATACAGAGGGTGAAGCAATGTGACTAAGAGGGTGCAGGAGAGTGCAACTAATTGAACATTGAGACATAACATTTTGACGCAAGCGCCAAAACAGAACGTCCCCCTACATTTCGACATAGCTAGGGCAGTGCGTTAATACAGAGGGTGAAGCAATGTGACTAAGAGGGTGCAGGAGAGTGCTAATTGAACATTGAGACATAACATTTTGACGCAAGCGCCAAAACAGAACGTCCCCCTACATTTCGACATAGCTAGGGCAGTGCGTTAATACAGAGGGTGAAGCAATGTGACTAAGAGGGTGCAGGAGAGTGCAACTAATTGAACATTGAGACATAACATTTTGACGCAAGCGCCAAAACAGAACGTCCCCCTACATTTCGACATAGCTAGGGCAGTGCGTTAATACAGAGGGTGAAGCAATGTGACTAAGAGGGTGCAGGAGAGTGCAACTAATTGAACATTGAGACATAACATTTTGACGCAAGCGCCAAAACAGAACGTCCCCCTACATTTCGACATAGCTAGGGCAGTGCGTTAATACAGAGGGTGAAGCAATGTGACTAAGAGGGTGCAGGAGAGTGCAACTAATTGAACATTGAGACATAACATTTTGACGCAAGCGCCAAAACAGAACGTCCCCCTACATTTCGACATAGCTAGGGCAGTGCGTTAATACAGAGGGTGAAGCAATGTGACTAAGAGGGTGCAGGAGAGTGCAACTAATTGAACATTGAGACATAACATTTTGACGCAAGCGCCAAAACAGAACGTCCCCCTACATTTCGACATAGCTAGGGCAGTGCGTTAATACAGAGGGTGAAGCAATGTGACTAAGAGGGTGCAGGAGAGTGCAACTAATTGAACATTGAGACATAACATTTTGACGCAAGCGCCAAAACAGAACGTCCCCCTACATTTCGACATAGCTAGGGCAGTGCGTTAATACAGAGGGTGAAGCAATGTGACTAAGAGGGTGCAGGAGAGTGCCACTAATTGAACATTGAGACATAACATTTTGACGCAAGCGCCAAAACAGAACGTCCCCCTACATTTCGACATAGCTAGGGCAGTGCGTTAATACAGAGGGTGAAGCAATGTGACTAAGAGGGTGCAGGAGAGTGCCACTAATTGAACATTGAGACATAACATTTTGACGCAAGCGCCAAAACAGAACGTCCCCCTACATTTCGACATAGCTAGGGCAGTGCGTTAATACAGAGGGTGAAGCAATGTGACTAAGAGGGTGCAGGAGAGTGCCACTAATTGAACATTGAGACATAACATTTTGACGCAAGCGCCAAAACAGAACGTCCCCCTACATTTCGACATAGCTAGGGCAGTGCGTTAATACAGAGGGTGAAGCAATGTGACTAAGAGGGTGCAGGAGAGTGCCACTAATTGAACATTGAGACATAACATTTTGACGCAAGCGCCAAAACAGAACGTCCCCCTACATTTCGACATAGCTAGGGCAGTGCGTTAATACAGAGGGTGAAGCAATGTGACTAAGAGGGTGCAGGAGAGTGCCACTAATTGAACATTGAGACATAACATTTTGACGCAAGCGCCAAAACAGAACGTCCCCCTACATTTCGACATAGCTAGGGCAGTGCGTTAATACAGAGGGTGAAGCAATGTGACTAAGAGGGTGCAGGAGAGTGCAACTAATTGAACATTGAGACATAACATTTTGACGCAAGCGCCAAAACAGAACGTCCCCCTACATTTCGACATAGCTAGGGCAGTGCGTTAATACAGAGGGTGAAGCAATGTGACTAAGAGGGTGCAGGAGAGTGCCACTAATTGAACATTGAGACATAACATTTTGACGCAAGCGCCAAAACAGAACGTCCCCCTACATTTCGACATAGCTAGGGCAGTGCGTTAATACAGAGGGTGAAGCAATGTGACTAAGAGGGTGCAGGAGAGTGCCACTAATTGAACATTGAGACATAACATTTTGACGCAAGCGCCAAAACAGAACGTCCCCCTACATTTCGACATAGCTAGGGCAGTGCGTTAATACAGAGGGTGAAGCAATGTGACTAAGAGGGTGCAGGAGAGTGCAACTAATTGAACATTGAGACATAACATTTTGACGCAAGCGCCAAAACAGAACGTCCCCCTACATTTCGACATAGCTAGGGCAGTGCGTTAATACAGAGGGTGAAGCAATGTGACTAAGAGGGTGCAGGAGAGTGCCACTAATTGAACATTGAGACATAACATTTTGACGCAAGCGCCAAAACAGAACGTCCCCCTACATTTCGACATAGCTAGGGCAGTGCGTTAATACAGAGGGTGAAGCAATGTGACTAAGAGGGTGCAGGAGAGTGCCACTAATTGAACATTGAGACATAACATTTTGACGCAAGCGCCAAAACAGAACGTCCCCCTACATTTCGACATAGCTAGGGCAGTGCGTTAATACAGAGGGTGAAGCAATGTGACTAAGAGGGTGCAGGAGAGTGCCACTAATTGAACATTGAGACATAACATTTTGACGCAAGCGCCAAAACAGAACGTCCCCCTACATTTCGACATAGCTACCCCCGGGGGCAGTGCGTTAATACAGAGGGTGAAGCAATGTGACTAAGAGGGTGCAGGAGAGCCCACCCCCACCCACCCTGCCTAACTCAGACTAATTGAACATTGAGACATAACATTTTGACGCAAGCGCCAAAACAGAACGTCCCCCCCCTACATTTCGACATAGCTAGGGCAGTGCATTAATACAGAGGGCTGAAGCAATGTGAACTAAGATGGTTCAGGAGACGCCCAACCCAGCCCCCCACCCCCACGCCCCCTAGCTATGACTCGCTACCAACCCCACCACCCACCCCCCACGCACCCCTATAGCAGACCTCCCCCTTCCACCCACCCTCTAACTCTATTACGCACCCCTAGCTATCAGAATAAATATTCTCCTCTCCACTACCTCTTAACGCACCTATATATCAACCAGAACCGCCTCAAACACTCCACGCTCTCTCCCACCCTCTACCTCATCACGCCCCCGCCTCCAAATCAATGTAGCGACTTCACGCTTTTGTACCCTGATGCTCTTCGGTGCGTCATGTTCTAATTGAACATTGAGGCACATACACCTTCCCCTTTACGCAAGCTGCCACCCACTGAGAACGTCCCCCTACACCGCATCCCTCCCCCCCGCACCACCGCAACCCACCCCCAACAAACGCACGCCTCGTCGACCTCAGCCCCCCGCGTGCCCGTCAAAGATTCTCAGGAAAGGCACCTCCGACCCTCAGTCACTGCTTAGCTATATACCCATTTCGCCATAGCTAGAAAACAAGAACCAACAAGCACACAAACAACACCCACCCACAACCCCCCACCCACCAACACGCATGTCGAAATGTAGGGGGACGTTCTGTTTTGGCGCTTGCGTCAAAAATGTTATGTCTCAATGTTCAATTAGTTGCACAAAAACAGAGAAACAACACCGAGAAAAACACGACACACAAAAAGACACAACAACGCACCCCACCCAACACACCCCCCACAACGAACAAGAGCCCAAAAACAAAGAACAACACCCCACCCCACCACCAAAGACGCGCGACCGCAAAAACAAACACCCCCACACCCAAACCACCCAACGACAACAACAAAACCACACAACACCCAAACCACAGAAAAAAACCCAAAAACAAGACCCACAGACACAAACCACAAAAACAAAACCCAACCCACCACAACAAAAAAACAAAACAAACACCCCCACAAACAAAAAAAACAAAAAACACAACACCACCCCCCCACCACCCAACCCCCTCTCCTGCACCCTCTTAGTCACATTGCTTCACCCTCTGTATTAACGCACTGCCCTAGCTATGTCGAAATGTAGGGGGACGTTCTGTTTTGGCGCTTGCGTCAAAATGTTATGTCTCAATGTTCAATTAGTTGCACTCTCACAACAACAACGCAGCAGCGAAACAGGGGAGGCGGAGACCAACAACGGCCGCCCCACGAAAAGACGCACGCCCAGCAGGGAAAGAGGGGACGCCGGCGCGCCAAACAGCCAACAGGCACGCGCGCGCCCACACCCGCCCCGAGAAAAGCGCCCAAAGCGAAAGAGGGGGGGAACACGGCGCGAGAGCCACAACAAAAGCACCCCCCCCCCCCCGCGCGCCGCACCCCAGAACGCACGCAAGGAGTAAACATGCGCGCGCGCGCAACCTGCACCCTCTTAGTCACATTGCTTCACCCTCTGTATTAACGCACTGCCCTAGCTATGTCGAAATGTAGGGGGACGTTCTGTTTTGGCGCTTGCGTCAAAATGTTATATCTCAATGTTTTCTCTCAATTAGTGGCACTCTCCACCCGCCATGCACCCCCCCTCTTAGTCACATTGCTTCAGCCTCTGTATTAACGCACTGCCCCCTATGCTATGCTCGAAATAGGGGACGGTTCTGTTTTGGCGCTTGCGTCAAATTTTTATGTATGTCTTCAATGTTTAATTAGTCCACCCTCCCGCACCTCTTAGGCACATTGCTTCACCCTCTGTATTAACGCACTGCCCTAGCTATGTCGAAATGTAGGGGGACGTTCTGTTTTGGCGCTTGCGTCAAAATGTTATGTCTCAATGTTCAATTACCAACCCCAAACTTGCTTGGTCTGCACTCTCCTGCACTCTGTTAGTCACATTACTCCACCCTCTGAACTAACGCACTGCCTAGGCTGTGTCGAAATGTAGGGGGACGTTCTGTTTTGGCGCTTGCGTCAAAATGTTATGTCTCAATGTTCAATTAGTTGCACTCTCCTGCACCCTCTTAGTCACATTGCTTCACCCTCTGTATTAACGCACTGCCCTAGCTATGTCGAAATGTAGGGGGACGTTCTGTTTTGGCGCTTGCGTCAAAATGTTATGTCTCAATGTTCAATTAGTTGCACTCTCCTGCACCCTCTTAGTCACATTGCTTCAGCCTCTGTATTAACGCACTGCCCTAGCTATGTCGAAATGTAGGGGGACGTTCTGTTTTGGCGCTTGCGTCAAAATGTTATGTCTCAATGTTCAATTAGTGGCACTCTCCTGCACCCTCTTAGTCACATTGCTTCACCCTCTGTATTAACGCACTGCCCTAGCTATGTCGAAATGTAGGGGGACGTTCTGTTTTGGCGCTTGCGTCAAAATGTTATGTCTCAATGTTCAATTAGTTGCACTCTCCTGCACCCTCTTAGTCACATTGCTTCAGCCTCTGTAT
>JASAMV010004811.1:0-13654 GCA_030248065.1 Rhynchonema sp. JSB1_4
ACGACGGTAACTCAACTTGACCAGTCGTGCGACTTCGGTTGCCAGTTTCGCCACTGAACCACAGCCCAGCATGAGTGCGTCGAGCTCGCATTGATAAATCTGCTCGCTCTTGGGGATTTTCAGCGCTTCAGTCAAATCACGAACCAAAGCCTCGTAATCACCCTGAATTTGCTGGTGTCAGGCCTTCGTACGTGCTGAGGGCACGACTGCGGAGGAAGAAGGACAAAACCATGGCCTTTTTAGCAGCGTCCCACCCGGCCGCGCGAGCGCATAGATCGAAGATCTTCCATGATTCCCTAAATGGGACCTTCATTTCAGCGCGCCATGAAACATGTCGAGATTACGACCTGCATTCTTCATGAATGTTTTCGCAGGCTGAGGCATGGGCACGGCTTCAGCAACATTTATGCTGAATGGGGAATAGCATGAAACATCATCCATCCGGGCTTGCAACTGCAAGACTGCTTCTTGCATTTCTTGGTAACGCGCGGGGAATGTGTTGAGGTTGGCCTGTTGGTGACGTCGTTGCGCGCGAGCAGCACGTGGATCTAGGCCTTGGTCGACTGCCTCAGGCTCACTGTCGTAAGGGTCATTGTTGTGACCGTCGCCTGCGGCTTGCGGGGAACCCTCTGGAGTACGCGGGATGTTCGGCATTTTGCCAAAAGGAGCTCGGTGCTACCAAATGTGACACCTCTAAAATAAGCCGGTTCGGGTACCAGCGGTGATAATATTGAGGTCGGTCGGTGTCCGGATCGTCAGCGTACGACGGCTAAAATTAATAAACTTTTCCTGTTCCTTGTTCTTTTTGTTTTTTTGGTTTTTGAGTGGTGCGTCGTACACAGAAACTGTGTACGCCCGTAAACGGGTGCTTGACACGTAATAGTACAGGTGCACAGGAAAATTGGGCCTTACGGCCCGGACAAAAGGGAACCCACAGAGCTCGGGCCAGCGGCCCGGCACACAAAAGACAAATGGGACTTTTCAGCCCCAACAAAAGTTGGAAGACAGTTTATGGGTCCTGGCCACGGACCCGGGAAAATTCACAGTGCCTCGAGGGGTCAGATTCACACGTGTCTCAGCACAAAATTATTGTTCCAATTGATTCAGCTCTGCTTTCAGCGAGCTAAGGCCCAAGTTTTTGATTCAAGAAAATTCAAAGTCACAGAGAGCGGAACGGGCCTGGTGCACTTTCTATTTCTTAACGCGCGGATTCAAAAATTATTTTCAGACGTCAATTTCAAGTTTTTTTTACAAGGCTCACAACTGCCGAAAGAACGCTCCGAAAAAGGATAAGACGCAAAAAAAACGAATGATCCCCGGTAGATCTCGAGTAGCGGAATTCCTGAGTTTTTATATTGGCCTTTGCCTGAATCACCCGTCTAGCCGGTGTCTATCCCTGTTTGGGTTATAAGAACACTTCGATGTTTTTGTTCCCAAGCTAAAATTGAGAATTGAAAGTTCGTTGCATCTCTTGTTTTGTACTTTTGATATATTTTCTTCATACTAAGCATGCATTCCTTAGATACCGTGACCTATGATGTATATTTCGAAGTTTGCAGCTCACGCTCCCTTTTTCCATATTCCAACCTTCATGTGAACAACATCAAGTCCAAATGTTGTGTCTGCTTTAACTTCAATCCCGATGCCGAAAAGTTCCAATTCATTATCTTGGTCCCACTTTCTGTGGTTACTAAGTGACCGCACGTGCGGTTTTCACTGGTCTTCAGCCAAAACATGATTGTGCTATATCGAACCGCATCAATAATCTGCCGACACCAACATATAGGGTGTGCGTGGAAACCACGCACCTAATAATTTATGTATAATACACGTGCCATTATACATATACATATACATACAGTTTGTGACTTCACATTACATGACACGTAGAACGTTATTCAGTGGAGGTAGTGACAGAATGCAACCGCAATCAATATTGTGGCACTCATTCACATCGGCAAAATCCCGTTCCAGAACTTTACTGCATTACTGAGCATTATGTTACTTTACAGGCACCCCGAAGTGGCGAAGTGGCGAAGAATGTTTTGGGCTAAACATTACTTCATTGTGCTTCGCGCCAAAGCACCGTTGGTCTTTGTAAACGAAAAAAACTTAAAAATGTTTCTCGTTTCGCATACGGCGCGTTTGTCATAATTGAAAGACTATTCTTCTAGAAATACGACAATTGTTCCTTGCAGACTTCGATTCAATCCTTGAACATCGTCACCGTGCGTTGTGCTGCGTGTTGTCGTACGCACGTGTGGTGTTGTGGTGCTACGAACATGCGTTGCTGCCAATTAATGAACAACAGAGGAACATCATTTGGCCAATGGTACGCACCGCCGTGCAACATAAACGCAATGTGAAACATCACAAGGATGGGTGAGTGTGGGTGGCTTGTACAGTTGTTCGTAAAAACGACCGAAATTTGTTGTTTTCAATCCCCAAACACATCCGCCGGTAAACAAATAGAGCAGCAACCAACAAGCTGCCCAATTGGAATTCCTGTTAAATTGCCCAACAACTGTCGGCAAAAACCATCGAGAGACGAGAACAAATGCGTTTCCTTTGTTCAGCACCCCGTTGTGCATTGACGCGATTGTGAGCGAAATGCACGCCGAATCAAGCGACAATGACCATTGGCCCAGCCCGATGCCGATGCAGCCCTGGTACTTGCCTGGATCGATTGTTGTGAGTTCTTGGTTGGCTGGCTGGATATGTTTTAGTGTGTTGAATTGTGTTTTTTTTGTTGTGTACTTGTGATAGTTGCGCTGTTGGTGGTTGAAATTTCTGTGCAACATCGGATGCATACTGTAAAGGCAGTCTACGGGAGGTTGTCACTCAGCCCCCGAATACCGTAACCCACCGCAAGCGAGATCGTTGCGAGACCCATGCTGATCGCTGCTTATCGACACGTGTATTAGCGGCAGCAAGCTGGAAATTGTCATCGTGCGCGTCGATCCCCAAAACCTCGAAATGTTGGTTGGTGTTGGCGCTAACACGCAAATCATAGATAAAAAACAAAATGGTCTCGACACGATCCTTGCAGATCAAAATTACGGTGGGCTACGGTATTCGGGGGGCTGAGTGACAACCTCCCGTAGACTGACTTTACGTGAAGAAATGCTAAATTATGGCCTGTTTCAGGATCTTCTGTCGCTCTACCTGATTGATTCGGTTGCCTCGCACGCCAAGCACAGTGCGTTCGCCTATTTTGTGCTCGATTACGCCTACGCACTGCACTGCAGGGAACATAAGCAGGTTGGGACGTTGGGTAATCGGTGCCTGATGGTGCTTTTCGCAAGCGTGGTCATGTTTCTGGCGTTCGTGACGTGATATGTTTTGACAGATTCATGTAGGCTTGTTGATCGCCTCCTGTCTTTCATGGCAAAAATTTGAAAAGATGACTCCATCGATGATTATTTATTCTTAAACTTTTAGGGATCGACCCAATTTTCGACCGCGATACTCGATTCCTTCTCCTATACCTTCGAATTATTCATCCCCGTTGATGGTGTGTATCTGGCTGAGTACGTGTTGTGCGAATGGTATGCGGACATGGGTGTGATGGATGTGAACAAAGTTGGTCATAATAATGATTTTCTTTTTTTAATTCTTTGTTTTGAAAAGACAAATGAAAATACTGAATGTAATTGCGTAAAAATACTAAATTTTCACATGTATGCATTGCAGTCCAGCTACACGCACTGGTGTCGGCAACACAACAAGCCGATACCGCCTGGAATGGCCGAAATTGAGACTGAACAACTTGAGGAGAAGAAGAAGTACGGTTTTCTAAATGTTTTTGATGTTGCAGCGCTATAAATACAAGAAACACAAACCAAATTTCTCGCTTACAATCGTTATTTGTTGCCAACCAACACTGAGCGTTAGGATTACCCGAAACACTGGCCCTCTGGAAATGTTTCGAGGGG
The DNA here is from genome assembly GCA_030248065.1 of Rhynchonema sp. JSB1_4. Lineage (NCBI taxonomy): Eukaryota > Metazoa > Nematoda > Chromadorea > Monhysterida > Xyalidae > Rhynchonema > Rhynchonema sp. JSB1_4. Next base: position 3,936 of record JASAMV010004811.1, read on the forward strand.
CTTACAAATGAAAATGAAATCTAGAATTTAGTAACGGCAAACTACGCCAACACAAGCCCGATTTTGACGGTGCGGTGTATTCAAAATGAATAGAAAGAGAAAATCATCATGCTCCACTTTGTGTTCTTCAACGTGTAACATTTCCCAAATCAGCACCAGCAGCCACGTCAGAATGTTTCACTATTCTGCCAGCTGCGAAATCGCGCTCGTGTTGGCGTAGTTTGCTTATAATTGGCTGTTGCTGTTATTGTAACCTAAAACGAAACCCTGTCAAAGAAGCCAACAAATCTGCTCCTGACAAACATAATTGAATTTAAAAACGTTGACTAATCACAGAATCCAAGCGTGGCAACTGGCGACCACCGTGTCGTTCGAACAGGCACTCGCCGCGGTTAGACGTCACGAACTGCCGATCAAATCAATCATGTGCTTGCCGTTGTACACGGAAGAGCAGGAACGCAAACTGATTAGTGCGTCATTACTGTGTTGTGCTTGAGTTGGTGGTTGTTCATCGTTGTTTCGTTGATTCAAGTCCGGTATGTCATTTGCGTGACTGGTTTGGTTTGATGTTATCGTGCGCGATGAAGATGTTTAAAATCCATGTTTTTTTCGCGCGTGTGGAGCAATGGTTCTAAACAGCGCATAAGTTGCTATCTGAGGGGTTTCCCCATAAAAAGCGTCCCGAAGCCGACTTCACAATGCATGCGCGTTTGCGCGTCAACCTGGCTATACGTCAACACTACGTACTGACGCGCATGGATTGTGAAGTCCGCTTAGACAGCAAGACACACTACATATGTATTTTGTAAATCATTGAAAAAATGAACTTTTTCCGGAATCTAGTTTTTAACGCTTATTTTGCAGGATGCATGTACGAACGGCCCAACGGTCCCCAGTTGCACTGTCTTTATTTGATCCGGACCCACCAATTCGTCAAGCTGCTATCCGTTGCTGACAACATTCATTGGGTGAGTATGACTTCGATTGCCATTGTTCTCGTATCATTGTTGTTTTCTGATCCGACTGAGTGAGAATAGTGCGGTTTGCTTATTATCAATCGTCGAAACGTCGTTAATGTTAACAATAAAAGGATGCTGCGATTACTGTGGCGGGGCAGGTGAATTTTTTGGGGGGAGGGGGGAATTTTTTGGGGCTGGTAGTGTACCATATAATTTTTTTCGGTGCCTATTTTTATGTGCTATGAAGTACATATATCGCGCGCGGCGCGCAATTTTTTGCACTTTTTCAGAGTTTTTGGTCGAAATTGGGCATTTTTGACCCACAAATGGGCATTTTGAGGGTAAAAGTAGAGACAGTAGGTAGGTAGGTTGACGCTCCACCCTGGTACATCGGGATGCACCCGACACCTACACTGTTTTGACACCCGACATCTCTCTAACCCTATACATTGTATTTTTGCTTTTTTTCGGGATTTTTGCTGTTCGATTTTTTTTTCGAGATTTTTTATTTTTGGGCTTTTTTCGGTATGGTACGAACGAGATTGCTCGAGAAGGAACGTCGGCTGTTAATGGCACGCAATCGAAACATTTTGCTGCGTGTTCCAGCAATGTCATGGTCGATTTTCAAACAACACCCAATTGAGCACATATAACGATGCCAAATGAGCAAAACCATATGCTAATAACAACGGCCCTCTCGTTAATAGCGAAGTGTGACGGACAAAACAGCAGTGAAAAAACAGTGGGGGCAAAAACAGCTGTTAAATGAACAGGGACCACTCAAAGAGATGTGAAATTGGGCAGGCTGGTGTAGAGGCCGAGGCACGGGCCTAAGCTTAAGCCTAATCCCAAGTCTAAGCCTAAGTATACTGTCATAAAGAACCGTTTTTTATTTTTCGTGGAAAAAATATTTATTTTTTTCCAAATACTTTTCCAGTATTCAAGAACAAAATTTCGAAAAATATAACAATTTCAGTGCAAAATTTGTTCGAAGTGACGAGAGTGCTCTTGAAGAGTGTTGAAGTCAGTCGAAAACACTTGGTTTACACGCTTTTCGGCCCATTTTGGGCCGGTTAATTTTTGTGCTCGAGCCAATTTTTCACTGAAATCGAAAAACTCATCAGTTTTGCATTACAATTTTTTGGAAAAATTGGGATAAAGTACCGGTATTTTTCCGATCAAAAACCGAAAAGGTACCCACGGAAAAATAAATGGAAAAGTATTCGGGTCTCGGAAAAAAACGGTTTTTTTGGTTTTTTTCGAAAAAACCGGTTTTTTTCGCCTGCCAATATAAGCCTAAGCCCAAGCCTAATAATATTGGCTTTCAATAATAATGTCCAAGCTTCATAAAAAAACATCGGTTCATGGACAAAACAGCAATAAAAAACAGTGGGTTAAAAACAGCTGTTAAATGAACAGCGGCCACTCAAAGAGATGTGAAATTGGGCAGGCTGGTGTAGAGGCCAAGGCCCGGGCTAAACAAGCCTAATCCCAAGTCTAAGCCGAAGCCCAATATGGTTAGAGAGATGTCGGGTGTCGGCTGTCGGGTGCCAAAAAAAAGTGTAGGTGTCGGGTGTCGGGTACCTCCAGATGTCGGGTGTCGGGTCGGGTCTCAACTAACACCGATAATGATCTGAAAGCAGCAACCCAGTGACTGAGGAGATCAGTCAACGACGGCTGAAAATTTGTTTCGCTGTTTTATCCGTGCCGTAGTGAACTAGCCGTGCACGACCCCCTATTTTCGGCCACTGTGAAAAAAGATTAACAACGTGGACTGGAAATTGGTAGGTCGACAACAGATTGGGTGTCAAAGTGTCCTTCAGAGTGTGACTGTGCCATTATTTGTCGCAGCGACCGGACGACCCGATTCACAGCACGATTCGTACGATGGTGGAGAAGGCGAAGTCGTTTGTACCCCCGGGGGCTGTGATGGGTGCGGGAACGCCGAGGAATCACTCGCCCGGCATCGCGCAACGCACTCTACAGCTGACTAAAGGACTGGCTGCTGGTTTGTCATCTGATCTCATCGTATGGGGTCACCATCAATGATGATGACCTGGTGCACTAGATGTCTGTGAAAACAGGACGAATCGGGCAGAAGTCGCTCTCGTTAGGGCGTGGTGGCAGCATTTCAATGATGTGATGGCAGAATTCTACTTGTTGTGTTCTGATTTCGACGGTGACCGGCACTTTTGCCATGCTGACCGTAACCACTAATTTGTGGTGGATCGTCGTTCTGTTCAAGTACTTAATCTCGACAATTCAGACAAACCATCCAAACCAACGGCGCTTCGATCACAACCCATCAACACACGCATTACCACCGGTGCTTTGAGCAAGACCGGATCTGCGCCCGAAACGCCGCGTCTGGCACTGAAACGCAAACGCACACAATTGGCTGCGCAGGCGTCACCGTTGAGCAGGTATTGATTGTTTGATTGGATTGAAGTTAATTTATTGACTTTAAAGTTTCTTTAATTCAAGGTTTAATAATGATAATAATAATGATTGACCTTTATTCATTCCCAGACCCGTCAACCCACTCACATCGATGCGTGACAGTTTCAATTCGTCAACCTTTGTGCCGCACAGTCTGTCCACTTTGCCCGAGAACAGTATGACCATGGCCGGGGTGACGCCTGCGCACAGGAGTGGTCTAGGTTCATTTGGAAGCTTTCACTGTTTTCGTTCACTATGGGCGCAAACAAACCTGGTGATCGGTCCGGCTCGGTCTTCCCTTGGTCACGTGACCTTTTGCGTGCAGCGTTTATTTTTTTTTATTTACTAGTGGCACTAATTTCGACCGGCCCAAAGGTTGTTCCCAGGCCGAAAGAAACAATTTTGGTCGAAATTAGTGATATCAGTACATCAAACACCATCCTGAAAAGCAAAAAGTCGGTACTCCTACGTCGACCTAACCGATGATCAAGTTTGATTTCGCTCTTGTTGTGATGTTCGCACGTCGGCCGCTGCATGGTTTAGTTATGCCCAATGGCGGTGGATCTGTCGTTTGATTCTCGCTATGAAATGGAACATCCGCCTGCATAAAATGTTTCTTGTTGGTCGGAAAGTAATCTGCTGAAAATGAAACTTTGCTGGCTATCAATGACTGTGGCTTCTATTAACAGTAACTTAATCTGAGAATTATAAAGCGAAACACAAATAAAGTGCACGTTTAGCTTGTCTTTCAATATGGTGCCAACTTTCTGTCGCATACATAGTTTCTATTTTGCAATTTCATCAAACTTGACATAGGCGGCACGAGGCAAAAATTTTACCCGTCGTACTTTCCAGCCGAATCAGCAGCCGAGCAACGTGCATCACCACAAGCCACGCCACAAGCATCATCATCATCATCATCGGCGTTGTCCCAACCGCCACCTGGTGACGAGCGTGCAAGTGCTGCCAAACGGGCACGGCCATCATCGGTGGTGCGAGTGCCCTTCACTGTCGCCATGCAGGAATTGGTGCATCGGTTCGGTGATGGGACGGGGGGAATGTTTCGGTCGATGGGTATTGGGGTTCAAGTTCAAGTTCAAGTTTTTTATTGCATCAGAAGCAACATGGTAACGTCAACAACACGCATAAGCTGGACAGTGACGACGAAACCGTAATGATAAGGAGCAAAAAACACAGAAAACACAGAAACACAGCATGATCGGTCAATTACATTTTAAGTCGTACATTTATTGTTGCCGGATGGATGTGATCGTTTCGATCTCTTGGAATGCCTGAATCAAAATCAGGGCAGTACACCACACCCAGTCGTGATCTAGTGATACTTCCACAACGAAGCAGTGCTACTATGAATAACTGCAACTTCCTTCCAGGCGTTTGTCCACCGGTCATTTCGCCGAAATTCGTTCGCTGCTCAATACACCGCCGGTTGGTTTTGCTTGACGGCTGTTAATTTTTCCGTTATTATACTCGTGTTTACGGGGTTTTTTTTTCAAGAAACAAATTGCATTTCAAGTTTTCTGACTGTGAGCGCTTTTTCATAGGAATGTATGTACAGTATTTGCATGCTGTGTGCACAGGTGCTGGCGCGTCGCCAATCGGCGTTGTTGGCCATGCGTGTGGCCGTGCCAACATCGTCCATTCTCAAGACCGACAGACACGTGGCGCGAAGAACGATGCCCGGCGATGACACGCTGCCAGGTGATTGGGCATCACGTACGGTGTAGTCTCAAGGGGGAACGGGATGCTCGCGTAATTTGGGTAAAATGATTGAAACAAAAAGTTCGATTGTCAACCTTTTTCCGAATTGAGCCCTGGGGCTTTATATGGAAAACTCCGGTGATGAAAAAAACACTGTTGCTGAGTTCGTTGATTGGCCACTGAGCTGCCAGTCAGTTTGGTTTGAGGTTTTCGGATGGTAGTACTCATTTGAGGCCTCATTACGACGTTAGTATCAGCAGTAGTTATCGATTTCGCAATTTTTGTCAAACATCACTTGCTCAACCGATTTCCGGTCACAACGACACCGAGAAGAAACATCTGCGTTTCGACCTGCCCGATTCGTTAAGTGGTTCGGACCACGACGACGACGATGACACGGGCCAGCATCGACATCAGCTGTGAGTTTGTGCGCGATTGACATTGTCATCGGGCAAGACTGGCCAATAATAGTGCACACACACACATAGTGATCGGAAGCTATCGGGTATCGGCAGCCAAAAATTATCGGGTATCGGCATGTTTTTCCAAGGTATCGGTTATGACACTTTTCGCGATTGAAACCCCTTCCTCAAAAACATCTCTCCGGATGTTTACTGTTTTGCGAATTAAAATTTTTTTAAATGTACGTGGGAGCTCTTCACGTTGCATCACAAAACAACAAAGCAAGATTTTTATTAAAAAAATCGTTTGCGAGCGTACTTAATGGTTATCTCAAACAAACCAAGCGCGAAAACCTCATTTTTGCTATAAAAACGGCGTTTGATGGGTATTTTGGCGTTATCGGGTATCTGGTTATTTTCGAAGTATCGGGTATCGGCTTTTTTTTAGGAACTATCGGGTATCGGCATTTGCCAGATATCGGGTATCGGCATACCCCCCGATACCGATCCCTACACACACAGCATACATGGCATTGCAGCTACCCGAAGGAACCGTCGCCACTGCCTCGACGCTCAAGGTCGCCGTCACCGGCTGTGATTGGTGAGACGAATAGACCGACTGCATCCACGCCCGGCAATGTGTCGGTTAGAAATTGTTGAATTTCTTATCGCTATTTTACGATCAAAAGCAAAAGAAAAATCAAAAGACCGAGGTGTGCCGTGTAGTTTTGTAGATTTGCTGGAACATTTTTTGTTTTCGTTTTTCTCTAATTGTCAATCGATCGTATTCCCGGCCAGCATTGATTATCTGAATCCTAGCAGGGGAGGACACAAACAAGCACGTGTTTGAGGTATACTGTCATAAAGAACCGTTTTTTATTTTTTGTGGAAAAAAACGGTTTTTTTCCGAAAAAAAACCGTTTTTTTCCAAATACTTTTCCAGTACTTAAGAACGTGATTTAGACAAATATAACAATTTCAGTGCAAAATTTGTTCGACGTGACGAGAGTGCTCTTGAAGAGTGTTGAAGTCAGTCGAAAACACTAGGTTTACACGCTTTTTGGCCCATTTTGGGCCGGTTAATTTTTGTGCTCGAGCCAATTTTTCACTGAAATGGAAAAACTCATCAGTTTTGCATTGCAATTTTTTGGAAAAATTGAGATAAAGTACCGGTATTTTTTCGATCAAAAACCGAAAAGATACCCACGGAAAAATAAATGGAAAAGTATTCGGGTCTCGGAAAAAAACGGTTTTTTTCGGTTTTTTTTTTTCGGAAAAAAACCGGTTTTTTTTCCGCCTGCCAGTATAGTTTTAGGTCTCGCAATAGTCTGCCAGAAGTGAATTACTGTCGATAACACATAATTAATTAGTTAAACACTGTCATTGCATTATATTTCAATGCCGGTTACAGAAAGCATACATGAGCGACGACTCGCTGGTGTTTGAAGACGATGAGCAAATAGCAGCTGAAGCGGCAGTATCAGCTGCAGTACCGCAATCGTTGCAGATCGGCGGCAGCACATCGCGTTACATGCAGTTTGTGTGCAAGGGCACTGAAACATCAACAACGGCAGTGACAGACAGTGCTGGAACGTATGTTTGTTGTTGGTTCGGATCACTGTTCTTTGTGCATATCGTGTCAAAATTGTCTTGCCATCACGGCTGGGCGTTCCATCTGGTGAAGACGTGAAACGTTGAATGGTGTTGTCGAGTCAGAGTCTGTCTTGCTGTCTCTTTTCTGTTTTATTAACAGACAAGCATGCGAAATAGATTGCTGCTTCCTGTGGCAACAACAACAACCACTGTAACTGCGGTTCTTTTCCAGTATGGTGTCTATGATGATATGACCTTCCGGACCATCACATACAGTACGTATCACTATACCATACTTTTTCCATACCAGCAAAGCGGGGCGGGGGGAGCCGAGCCAAGCTATTTGGGGGGGGGCAAACTGTCGTTCACTTCACGAAGGGTTATCAACTTAAAAAGTGTTGATACAATAAAAAGGACAGCTATCTGTTTCAGTGTTCAATCTCCAATTACCGAACCGAAACCCGAATCATCGAACCAGGACACTGAACCTGACGATCAGGCAGTTGTTTATGAACTGGCCCCAGAACCGGAAGTGGAGAAAGCGAAAGAAGAAAATGTGGAAGAAGAAATGGACATAAATGACGAGGACATTACGAATAGAGAGGTGGGCCTTAAAAAGACAGTTGTTTTTGTTGCACGACAGACACTACGAAACTGAACGATCCACAAACGTAGTAGTTCACTTGTATTCACGTTGAGAAACATTTCCGCTTTCATGCTTGTCAGATTTGACCATCGAACTGATAGCTTTCGTGCGCATTGAATATTGTGCGTTCTGCAATAGCTCTGAATTAGCGTGCGTAATTTTACCAAATGCACAAATGAAACTACCGGAAACCATTGACAGTTTAACACATCGTTTCTTGTCGATGATGAACCTGTAGCTTGATTTTGCTTTGGTTTGTTCCTATTTCTTATCGATATGCACTCGAACGTACAACCAACGTACCATTATATCTATTTCATTCGAAACATTCCCTTTCGCACTTTGCAGGATCACCAGTTATTATCGGTTCCCGGTCACGAACGAGTCAGTGTCACGCCGGAACCTGTCGGAGACGATGAGTTGATGCCTGAATCAGGGACACAGCCTGATTTGAATGATACGATCGGCGGTCGACTGAGATTACGCGCGCAGAAGAATAAACTGAGAAAAGCGTCACCGACTCCGGGAGGTCGGCTCGGTTCAGTTTCTGGCTTGGTGTTATGTACAGTACCGGGTGCAATTCTAGGCTGAAAGTTGCGTCCGGGTGCGTGCGAACCCAACTTCCTACCGTAGAGAGTGTCGGCAAAAAGTCGAAGTGACTGCGCATGTGCACGTCGATTTCTACTTTCGGCCTAAAATTGCACCCAAGTGCTGTATATTCTCATTAAGATTGGACGGAACAAGCAGTTTCTTATTTCTTATTTATGGATTATTGAGTTGGTGCCGACGCAATAAACTAACTAACGAAACAAGCAGTTGTCTTTGTTTGTCTGTGTTTAGAATTCGAATCAGAAATTTTGCTTTTGCGCGCTTGAATTATAGAATAGGCTGTACTGAAAGGTGTTGAACAACAAGCCAGTTTGAGCAGAGCTCGCCGAGCAAACGAAGAGTAAGTAGACTCAAGCCGGTGTCCGGACGTGAAAACTGACTGCCATGCTCTCGCATCCATGAGCATGCGTGTCTGCGCAGGTCAGGAATATGTGAATAATTATTTCTCACTGTGCCACGCACTATTTGGCTCGATGGATTTTCTTGATTGGTTGACAATTGAAGCATCAAACAACAACCTCTGTTCGGTGACTTGCAGCCCTACAACACATGGAGTCGGCAGCATCAGCAGGCACACCACGTCGACGCATTGGCAAGTCGCCGTCACCGAGTCCGGCCGGACGCTCGCCAACGCCGGTCAGTCTGATTGATCGTCGTTCGATATGTTTTTGGCAGAAATGTTTCAAATGCCAATCAACGGGCGTGGTTTGATATTGGTTGCACACTGACCATATGAGTATCCATCCAAAACCACCTTGATTTTCAGGATTCCAAGGATGAGCCACGCTTAACCACTGGGCTATTTCTATTTCTTACAAAACATTTTCATCTGAAAATAGCCCAGCCGGTCAACCACGTTTTTAATCTCTGAAACATTTCGCTTACTGCATACTTTGTGTGTGATTACACGTTGCCGCGCAATGTCAATTTGAACTTTCTGGCTTGTCAATTCAGGAAAAATTTTCGATGGATTTTCATAGAGTCATTGTGCGACCAAATACCTGAAAAATCACAAAAAAACATAAACTGACTCAAGGTCATCACTAAAAAACATTATGGGTTACCAATACCGCCGAACAGTGCTTGGACGGGATCCCGATAAGCAATCCCGTTTGAGTACTGCTGCCGAGTAACCCAAAAAAGCCGACGATTACCTCCGTTGCAGCAGGTGCATGACGACAAACCACGAACTCGACGGGCCGCCTCGGCTGGACCGAAAACCAGTGCAACCAGTCCGAATAAGGTGACGAACTTGGGTCACTTTCGTCTGTTGTAGTTTTACTGTCCCATCTTTTTCCACGAATTTGTGATTTTCTGTGCAGATTTCTTCGGCCAGTTCAAAGGAAGAACAAA
>JASAMV010004812.1:0-18415 GCA_030248065.1 Rhynchonema sp. JSB1_4
TTATTGATGGATTGCGTAACCGTTACGCACGCTTGTGAATTTCGTGTTCGAAATTTACTTCAGCGTTATCTTTGGTTCGGTGACTAGATTCAATGTGACTTTAGTTGTACAACAAGATTAACGCCGGTGGTTGTGCGACCAGGTTTGGTGTGTCTAGTTGTGCGATTAGATTATGGGGGCTTTAATTGTGGGAGATTTTCGTTGACCTTAGTTGTGCGACTACGGTTAGTGTGACCTTGTGTCATATTTTTCAGATTCATTTGTCATCTTTCGTTTGTAAAATAAAAGCTGATCAATTGAAATATGGCAAGTTCTGGAGCGAACAAGGCTATTGTTGGTTGGTTTCTTGTTTGTTAATTCATTTGTTGCTTGGGTTAATTCATTTGTAAAGTTAATATTGTTATTTTTGATTTTGTTTTGGTGTGATTTTTCAGTCATGAAATCAAAGTTGAGGAAGATAGAAATGGACATATTCAAGGCCAAACAGGAACACGATGGTCGGATGGACGGCAAATTTTGTCATGCTTGGTCGCACAACTAAGAATGTACATTATTAATTTAGTCGTGCAACCGACAGAAAATGTCGCCGCACTTCGTCGGACGATTGGTAACGTGTGTGGCAGAATCCAGTTCAACAACAGACAACAATTCAGCTTGTTGATTTCGTTGCCTTTGATTACAGTACTGTGATGAACAATTATAGTTCAAGACAAAAAGTGGAAAGGATGTGGTTGTTGCGTGTTGCAAAATGCACGCTTACGACGGCATCGCAACGCGATGACGGAGTACGCGTGACAACTTTGACGTGTTTGATGGCTGCCCCGCCCGCACTGGGTAGTTGTTGTTGGTTGACTATTGTTTCGCGTGTGCTGCTTCGTTTGTGCTTTTGTTTATTATATTTATCTTGTGTACAGTAAAGCAACGCACGAGCCACGACGGCATCCATCGCGATGCCGGAGTGCGCGTTCCCATTTGAGTTCTTCACAAGACTCGACAAAAGGGTCAAAACTAGGAAAAAAGTGCCGGAGGCAGCGCCGTATACCTTGGTTGTGGTGACCACACGTTGTCACTCTGTTTCTGATGATATAATGGGTCAAAACAAGCACCTTGTCCTCTATGCAGTATTTCCGTCAGTTTCTGATGATATAATGGATCAAAACAAGCACCCTGGCCTTCATACACTTTTTTACACAGTTTCTGATGATACAATGGGTCAAAACAAGCCTGTTCGTTCACTTTGACGACAACCAAGGTATACGCCGCGCGCTCGCCGGGGAGTTACCACCATTGTTTGTGTCATCAACTGCGAGTTAAATGGGTCAGCCAATTTTGTTGCCGGTCACAAACACAGTTTTCGAAATGATCAGTGATGTACAAACTGAGTGACCTAGTCGACCAACCAGTGTCACAGATTTTAGAACGCTATGGTTCATTTAAGTTGGCAGTCGTCTAACTTGTGTCATAAATTGCGGAACTTACAGTCGTGGTTCAACCGGTGATCGTCTAGTCGTGCAACTAGCGTCACAAGTTGCTCAACCAAGTGATTCAACTAAGCTAGTGATAATATAGTCGTCCAACTGGTCTCTCAAACTGCGGTACGTGGTGGTGCAACTTGTGATGATTGCATAAGCCGTCCATTGACGGCGCGATAGTCTGGTATTGGTCGCACAATGACTATATAAGAATTGGTTAAATTTTTTTCCTGAATCGTGAAGAGGGAAAGTGACGGGGCAATGACGTTGCGTTGCGTGATCGCACACAAAGTATGTGGTAAAGAGAATGTTTCAGACCTGCGGCAACGTGGTTGACCTGCTAGATTATTTTTAGCTGAAAATGTTTTGTCAAAAATACAAGTAGCATAGTGGTTAAGGTTGAACCTGAAGATCAGGGTAGATGAATTCTGATTTGGTCATTGTGCGACCAATAGTAACAGTAGAACCTAGTGATGGTATCATAGTCGTTCGACCAGTGTTGCGTAGGCGATCGCCGATCTTGTTCATGGAAGTAATTTGTTTTCAGGTTTAATTATGCTCTAGGTTGGACTTTTCGTCAATTTTTGAATTGGATCTTTTCCTGACGTTACATCCTCACAAGTTTGTGGGTGGTGAAAGCTTGATTTTAGTTCCAAATACAAGTGCATAAGCTTCCGTGGAAAGCTTGACTTGTGGTAACGCGGACCCATTTAACTCGCAGTTGATGACACAAACAATGGTGGTAACTCCCCGGCGAGCGCGCGGCGTATACCTTGGTTGTCGTCAAAGTGAACGAACAGGCTTGTTTTGACCCATTGTATCATCAGAAACTGTGTAAAAAAGTGTATGAAGGCCAGGGTGCTTGTTTTGATCCATTATATCATCAGAAACTGACGGAAATACTGCATAGAGGACAAGGTGCTTGTTTTGACCCATTATATCATCAGAAACAGAGTGACAACGTGTGGTCACCACAACCAAGGTATACGGCGCTGCCTCCGGCACTTTTTTCCTAGTGTAAGGCCGGTGAAACATCAAGTTTCGTATCAGCGCTGCACACAAGCCAGTACACAGCAATCCCATTATATACTTCCGGTAAAACATCACCCAGCTGGCCTTGTTAGTGTCTATGGTTATACACATGAGCACGACTGACGAAATGTTTCACTCTCGTTCTCCGAGTTCCTTTGTCCAATTGAGTTGAAATTTTCAGAGTTGATGGTCAATAGGTCGCGATCTATTATGTTAGAAAATGACGCACTATAATCGACGCAGGAAAAATGACGCATGACAAAAATGACGCATGGAAAGGAAAAATTCGGGTTTCAAGGGCGAGGCTTACATTTAAACATCACAACAGCTACCGTAACCCAAATTTTGAATTTCCCACGTTTATTCCCACCAGTTTATTCCCACCTTTCGACTAACACTCACACTGTAGTCCAATCCGGCCTTACGGACAGAATGTATGCTCACCAGAATGCACTTGCTCACCAGAACGCCCCTTAGGCTTACGCCTAACCATCACACTATAGCAGGGTTGGGCAAAAAAAAATTTTTTTTTTTAAAATTTTTTTTTTAAAAAAGGTTTTTGAAAAAAATTTTTTTTTAAATTTTTTTTTAAATTTTCGGGGGAACAAAATGTTCTAAAACGTCCAAAAATGGCCTTTTTGGGGGTTATTTTTTGTCATTTTTTCTCAAGGGTCGCAAAATTTTCTTCACAAAATCACCTTTGGAGCATGTATTTGGTACCTAAGATACCCCAAATGATGTTATTATACCTTCCCGTAATACATGGGACACAGTATGCATGTGCCTACGTGGTACTTCGATGTCATACCCCATCAGGTCGGTCATATACGACTGATTCAGCTACCCGACAAGTATTTCTGCAGCTTATATTCTCAATTCTGTGTGGTTTATGAGTGAATCTTGCTTATTCGGCCACAAACTGTTGTGTCCGATACCACAGAGCAGCAATCAGCGGTCCATATCAAGCACAGACTGTTGGATCACACCGAAATGACGTAAACACCCTTGATAAGTGATGCAAACCAAGTCACAAAAGTGACTTGCCAATTAAAGTTGCATTTTTCGCGATTTTGCGCGTTTTTTAGGCAAATTTGGTAAAATTTCTCCGAATCTCAGACTTTTTAAAAAAAAATTTCTTTTTTAAAAAAAATTTTTTTTTTAAAAAACTTGTTTAAAAAAAATTTTTTTTCCAACCCTGCACTATAGTCTGCTGACCACAATACACTTGCGCCCCAGGTCAACTCCTGGGCGCCTATGCTTATACATTGCGGACCAGGTGCAATGGGTATACTACTCGGGTCTGATATGGAATCTTAGCAACTCGCTAGAAAAGGGTTGAAACCCGTTTATTTTGCCTCAGAACACATAGAATTACTTCATTTAACCACGTTTTCTTCCCAACATGAGCGTTTTCCTATTTTTTGGGGGGCATATTTTGGTCATCTGGGCGTTTTAAAAAAAACGTTTTTTTAAAAAAACGATTTTTTGAAAAAAAAAACGTTTTTTGCCCAACCCTGAGTACATGTCACACCACAACACGATTTGAACATTATGAAATTTCGACTTTTCTTTCACATACAGTACACCCTCATAACTGGACACCCAATTACAAAATATTGCAATTGACACCTTCGTCCGCTCATTGCACTGGTATAATCTTTCAATCTACAGCTTTTAGTATCGGCTACATACTGTACATGTACACTATCACTATGCCATCGTAGTGTGTCACATATACTTACACTCTGAATAAAATATCAATGCGTGACAGGGTGCTAGAAATGTAGCCATGATTTCACTGAAAGTCCAAATAATTAATTGATTCAATCGAACACCGTGCGTTCAAAATGAAACCAATATGGACTGGGACACAGTATCGGCTGCTGCTGATTGTAGAACGCTGAGATCACGCCGTTTTTGCCCTGGTCGCCCACCGTTTTGATGGTGAATGTGCAACTGTGGCCTGCAAATGTAACTTTTCATTATTTTATTGTAAGCCATTTGTGAAACGGACGACCATATGAAGAAAGTGGGACGGTTCAATCTCGCAGCACCCAAATTTGGTTAAATGATAGAAAGTGAGTTCGCCCGTTTCAGCCCAAGGACAACGACAATGCAAGTGCCCAGATCAGATTGCCACATGACGCCAAAAAGTGGTGGCGAGGGCTGATATGAAGTGCCATGATAAAATCTAACTTTACGCAAATCATAATCTAAAAAAATCATTGTAGCTGTGCCTAAAAAATAATTCAATGTTTTCCCCCGGAGTTATAGCCAAAGAATAGATACTGCACAGTGAGTGACGTTCACCTCGGCCCTTCTGCCACCAATGAAATCCGCGACAATCGGGATTCCCGCAGCACAATCGTTTGCACTCGTTCACGCCTGTGCCAAGACCGGTGCCCCATTTGTCTGGGAAACGATAGGTGGCCATCCATCCGTCTAGGCAACCGTCGTGCTTGACGAACCAACCCGGACCTGTGCCATCTCAGGGAAAAGAGGTTTTGGTACGCCATACGAACATCAATGGATAAAGAACAGATGAGGCGTTGAACATGCGCAGATCTCGTGTGTTCTCACCGAAGAAATACCCAATTGTGCCTTAAAAAAGTTTATATGCGACATGACATTCAGTCGTACCTTGAGATTGTTGGAGTTGGAGCATCGGTTTTGAGCAGAGGAATATACTGTAGTTGTTTATAAAATTCGAAAACACAATTTTTACGCTGATCAAAAGATGTGCTCCACACCAATCTAATCACGGAATACGCTCAAAACAAAGTGACGTCTGAGACTGAGCATTGGTTTTTGGCGGCATAATGCTTACAATAAATGTCGCAGCTGCCCTCTCCCATGTCCCAAGTTCCATCTTGCTGACATGTCATTGTACGGGCCCGCTCCGTTGCGTCATTCGTCCAGCGGCACTTGTTCCTGCAATAAATATGGATGCACAATCGAACTTCGTGATCGGGACACAGTATAATGATCTGCACCAAGACTGTTCTGAATTTGAGACACTGTTGCGATCCGATCACATTGTACTCCGATTATTTACCGAAGAGAGGGTAAAGTTAGATTATACGCTGTGCTCAAATCCGAATTCTGTGTGACGCACCAATCAGTCACGTTGTCAGTCCCGCATTCGACAACTGCCGTTCCACCGACATTCACCCTTTCATCATTCAAGTCATTCGTGTATCTCGTGATGATACCGTAGTCACCGACGACCGGGGGTTTGAGACAACCAGCTGCATCAGGGTTTGCAACTATCATTAGCGGCTGCTTTTTGTGTATCACTATCACGTACTATTCACCAAACAGTCGATCAGTTTCATCGCTTGGCTCAACAACTTAACAAAACGACTGCAAATAGTTAGATATATTTTACAATCGCAGAACAACACACACCTGGCACGCATGTTTCGGTTATTTGCGACCAAGCAAAACCTCGGTCGGCCGCCTTTTCACACACGACCTCCTTGGAGTCGGTGGTATCGTCGGACCACACAAAGCTGAAACATCATTGTTAGAATATTGGACTATATTGTGTACTAACCAATAGAAGCATCGAGCTTGGTGATCTGCCCTGCGTGTCTTGATCAGGTGCGTGGCCGTATTAGGTCTGAATTTAATTTGTCCAGTACTTGTTCCATTTCTGAAACGTTCTTCGGACCAGTCAGAGTCAGAGCAGCAGAAGCGCGCATGGCACGCGAAAAAATTTTTGACGATCTTTGTGCCCGGAACCATCGGAAGCCAGTGAAAATGCGTGTATTTGACTCAGGTACAATACGCCCTCTCCTATACGCTACGATAGAGGGGCGCTCAGCGGGGTTGAAAACTCCGAAAAAAACCCGAATGAAACGCCGAAAAAAACCGAAAAATAAAAACCCCTAAAACGAAAATCCCCGATAAAAATATAAAATGTGAGTTTGATCAACCGGCCTGATTGTTCTTTATCAAGGCTCCCAGCTAACACGAACTTTTCATCGCATTTGATCTGTGCGGTTCCGCCACTCTTCACCCCCAGATTGCCCTCATTCGTGTAGATGCCCTCGTCGACAGCGTGCTCCGGCAAAGAGGGCACAGGAGTGTCGCAGACTGAAACTGACAGACATCAGCAGGGTCACGGACAGAACAGCGGGCGTCAAAGCAGCTGGTTTTCAAACACAGCGGCCACCTTAATGTACAATGGTTGGTTTGTACATACGTAATGTACCTATGCTGGGTACTGTCGACATTTTTGCTTGGGGCAGTGTAGGCATGGGTGTAATCAAAGGTCATGGCATTTGTTTCACGCATGTGGGTTGAAAAATTGCGGGTTCCGGCTGTTGGTATGCACGTCACAAGCACCACGACACCCAACCTTTGTTTACAACACGCACATTGTGCAAGTGTAGCACAACCACAAGCGATCCAATGCATAAACGTGTAACATGTGAGAGAGTCAAGCCTCAGCTTTGGCTTAACCCGAAAGGTGTAGGTCAAGCCTGGGCCTAAGCCTAGTCATTGTTGTGTCTGTCACACTGTGTACGACTTTACCTACATTTGTATACCTGTGGCATTGATGATTAACCCTGTACACACAGTCCAGAACTACAGCAGGTTGAATAATGAACTAACTGCCTTGCGGCTGGCCCTGTGGTTCTGGTAAATTGTTGGGCTTTTGACCGGGTTGGGGCTCCGGCAGACCAGCAGGTCTCTGGCCGGTCGCGACTGTGCACATGGCAACAAATGTGACGAAACAGAGATGCAAATCCGTCATGATCGCACAGAATCTGCGAAAGTATTGGGTGAAACAGTGATTAGCATATAAATAATCCGATAACAAACAGAAATTCCAATGATTACTATTATTTCTTTTATGTCAGCAAATTGAGAATGGACAGTTGGAAGACCTGACTCAAACGTGCACCATCTAAGGGAACTATGCAATTTTCCTGGTTCATCTTGCTATTGGCGCTCTTGCTGCAGAACTAAAAGCTGAAACGGCATGTACACATACATAAGTGCGTACTATTAAAATAGGACAACGGGCTAATGTACATTTGGGTGACGCAAATCCGTTGACATATCAATTCGTCACGCGTGAGAAAAGCAAAGCCTTTTATCAGACCTTGTTGCGCGTCACTTTACTTTAGAACCACATTCATGAAGTGTATAAGTCCGCACGTCGGACCACGTGACAATTTGAAGATGCAACTGATGCGTTTTTAGACTCATTACAGTTTTTGCCATTTGCGCTGGTTTTTGGTCAAGTCACATGCGAAACTAACTTCTGCGCAATAATCTGGTAAACAGTTTTTTATGTCTCGTGTTTTTACCAAGCGTGAAAGCGAAAAGTTGGGTCACTTTTTTGTTGCACAAGTTTGTAACAAGCGTTCTCCACAAATGACACGGCTGTTCAAGTTGAATCTGAAAATCACACGACAGCTCAAACTTACAACATGAAGACTACAAAAAGCACGGTTCTTAGAGAGTTCCGGTCATTTCCAATGCTACCGACACCACTGCACAGTCCCAGCATTCCAGTGTGTTAAAAATCACATCCGATCGGGCGTTTTGCCCTTCCAGTTCGCAATCTCATAGCGCGCCCCATTCATACAGAGCAGTTGAGCGAATCCAAACATTCTCTTTGTGTGCGCGTAATGCAGCGCCGTGTTGCCTTGGTCGTCTTGCAAATTCAGGTCGATTCTGTGCAATCTAACTGTCCTATCATCGTTGTTGAGCAACACCAGTCCCACAGCCACAGCGACGTTATCGAAGTCGCATGCACACAAACACATCAGAGGCGTACGACCCAGTTTGGAGCGAGCGTTCACATCTGCGCCGGCCAGCATCAGGGCACGCACGATGGCAATATCGGGATTCGGCATCAGGCACGCACAGTGCAGTGGAGTGTATTGCTGCAACAATTGTGTGTCCAATTCTACGCTCGTACATCGCTTACATCCATATATACAGTACCTTTCACAGAAAAAAACATCACTTTGGAAAAAGCCTAACTTTTGGCGAGTTATTCCTGGCATTCACATCAGCACCGTGTGCGATCAACAACTCAACAGCATCGACATTACCCTCGATCACAGCATAGTGCAACGCAGTGTCACCACCAGCTTGACGTTTGTCTACCTGAAATTATTAGCCATCCACCCCGGCTCTTGCAGCAAGCGGTGCACAGCACAAGTCATCATCAGTGTAGATCCCGCACCCAATCGATGGTAACCTGAATGTGTTTATGCGCCAATAGCACACGAACAATGTCGTTGCGATTGCAAATTATGCTATACGTCAATGGAGTATGTCGGTATCGGTCATCAAAAATTTGGTTCACGTTGACAAGCTGATGTTTCACAAGATCGTTGATGTCATTGATTGATTGCTGATCCTCAATAGCTGCCAGCAACGTGTTGCCAGTGAAATGTTTTGAACACGATTTTGGAGCCTGTGTGAGTGTCACACTACGTCCAGGTCCAACCACGAGCTCATGAGACGAGTTTTTTGAAGTTGGCTTTCCAATAATAATGTTCCGGTTCCACGGATTTCGAAAACAAAAGAAAGGGAAACGTATGTACTTACTAAAAACACGCTCGCCGCGTCCCTTTTGTCTCCCAAAACGTTTGTGTGCTGAATAACGATGCAGATTCGCGTCAGCACGCAACAAATTGGGGTCAGTCAGCTGGAACTTATTATCATCTCTCTCTGCCCAATCTCTTTCTTTTGTTTTTGAAACACGTGTAACGGGAGAATTTTTGAATCTGGCCAAGCAAGCTTGCAATAAAAACGTCGGCTGGTGAGCTCGTGGCTGGACTACATATTAATTTATGCATGCGAGATCTTACAGGTCGAATTTGATACTGCCCGGTCTCAAATGTATTTTAGAAGGTTGATACTGCACCTCTTGGAAAACGACCTGAGTTGTCAAGGCAAGATAAACTCCATTTACAGTACCTGGGTCGCAGTGTCGTTGCCCATCGTCGCGCTTTTTCTGTGCTCAAATGGTTTTTCGTCTTGATAAACTTGGGTGTTTACAGTATGTATACAGTACGTCACTGATCTGTGAAACCATAGCAAAAGCAATATTAAAAACAAGACCCATACGCATACATTCCACGTTTATCTCATCGCTTTGACCTTTTGACGGAGCCGACATGAAGCTTGCTCCAGCTCTTCGATTTTTCAAACATGCGATGTACAGAGCCGAATGACAACACTTGAGTATAAAAAAACCTTGAGGTTTCTAGTTGCTCAACCGTTTGTGCACCAGTGTGAATTCACAAGACAAGACAGTGATCGCCAGAGACACAGTAATCGGACGAAAATGAACATAAAGCAACCACACACACGTGACAGCACAGAAGGTTTTCTGCACCGACTAAAGCAACCTGCAGATCAACTTTCATTTTTCTGTTAACGACATGATACAGTCCTTCTCATTATTTTTCATTAGTTACATAGCTTGTTATGACGTTCCGTTGCTGGATCCAGAAAGCCAGTCTTTTGTTTCGCCTATGCTACATTTCGTTTTCTATGTTTGGCTGCTCGGTTGTTTTAGAATCAACAATTTCAAGTGTGCTGGTAATGAACACGCCATAACATTGGTTTTTGTGAGCATTTTTAGACAGCTTTGAAGTCATTGTTAAAAAATCCACATACTGAGTTGTCCTAATACATACGACACAAAAACTTCGCTCTAAAATGAGCTGCTGCATCAGCAAATTGCAGCGAGTTCTGGCATCGCCGGCGCAGGTGAAGCTTTATTTGTTATTTGCAGTTGTACAAGCAGGTACAGTGTGCAATTCATCAACACACGTACATATACTTTTGCATTAATTATTTTCAGGAAGCAGATCTGGATTGGAAACTACTGGAAGCGATTGACAATGATCGGCAGGAGTTCATCATTCGAAATTTGATCAAACGCGGAGCGAATGTGAACGCAACCGATGTGAATGGCGATACTCCGTTGATGTACAGTGTGGTCATGCATCGCAATGACATCGTGAACGCGTTGCTCACGGTCTTGTCCACGCAGGTGCAGTGCAGATCACCAGGCCGGAACGGGCACAACTCACTGCTCTATAGTCGAACAACAAGCTCAGACGCCTGTTACGGTTCCTTCCACGTGCTTTGAAACTTTCCGGAAACAAAAAAGAAGGAGAAGTGGACAAAGCATGTTTTTTGTTTTCGAAATGTTTCGAAACACACGTGGAATTGCAACAGGCGTCCCATGAGCTCGCGTTATGTGCATGTCGTGTACATCATTGTCAGTAACTGGCACGTCAGCGAACTTTTTCAGCAAGAATTTTAGTACTTATGACATACTTAACTTCCAATGCAATCTAAAACGTGAAATTGACGAAAAAGCTTGCCGACATGTCTTTGCTATATCACCAATAAAGTTTCCGACTCCCGTTCAGTTTGTAGTGCAATACAATACCTGATTGGTACGCGGACCCGAAATTTACTTGCTGGGGTTCTGCACAGGAGAAAACCAAGTGAAGATGTGTATTGTGTGCACAACCGGCACTTCGACAAAATTGGGCTTATTTTAAAATTCTTTCGTTATCTCAGCTGGACCAACGCAACAAGGACGGCAATACAGCATTGCATGTGGCTGCCGGTCACAACAACATTGAGGGTGTCAGGCTGCTGTCGAGGTACTCAGATGTGAATGCGCGTAACGACGCCGGAATCACTCCGCTCATGTTCGGTGTAATCAATGATCGTGGTGAAATAATGAAAGTTTTGTTGGGCGACAAGCGAATTCTCGTTAATCAAGTCGACAAAAATGGTGATACCGTCTTGCATCACGCTGTGATGGGTGGGAACGCTCTTGCTGTGTACCACCTGATCAATTTGCCACAGATCGAAGTGAATAGGAGCGGACAGAACGATCAAACGCCGCTCATTCGCGCCGTCATGTGCAAACATGATGATATTCTGCAATTGCTGTTGAATCGAAAGGACATTCAGATTGACAAACCCGACCTGCAAGGACGCACGGCCATACACCATGCAGTCAGGGTGAATAATGAGACAGCGTTATGGGCCCTGATGGTTAACGACTCCGACATGAACGCGGCAGACTATCACGGCCGAAGTCCACTGATGTACGCCGTCAAGTATAAACGAGATCGAATTTTGAAATTGCTGGCGAAAAATAAATCGATCAAGTTAGACCAACGGGATAAATGGGGCAACACCGCGCTCCACTATGCCGTGATGGGGAAATATGAGGATGCGATCGACTGGCTGATTGCAAACGGCTCTGACGTTAATGCGCGAAATGAGAGACAGGTTAGGCTGCCTTCACAATGCATGCGCGTTTGCGCATCGAATTTGCTTTGTGAACACGAATGCGCGTCAAAAAATGTGACGCGCAAACGCGCATGCATTGTGAAGGGAGCCTTATATCGCATCATAAACCTGTATGTTAAAATGCATTAGAACTTTTATGATGATGCAAATTTTCTCTTTCAGTTAATTGGGTGGAATTTTCGAAACGGTGTAAAGGTCAGTTGGGCGTAAAGGTCGGTGTAAAGTTCGGTCGGCGTAGCTCGGTGTAAACGTGAAACATTGCCTGTTATTAACGTGGAATGTTTCAAGTTTACACCGAGGTCTATCACACTGAACTGTCGACCGAGCTTTCCACCGACCTTTACACTCAACTGATTTTTACACCGTTTCGAAAATATCACCCTGTCTCACCGTTTAAAAATGCATTACGTTTGAAAGTCGTATAACATGGAAATTTACTGTATGTCGATCAATTTCATCTTACATTTTTCTAAGAGAGGTATTTTTTCAGGAAACCATACTGCATCTGACCTGCATGAAACGTCAGCCGAACCTCGAGCTCGCAAAAAGGTTGGTGTCGAAAGGAGCGGACATAAACGCTCGTGACCGACACGGCTTCACTCCACTAATGTGGCTGACGTATTACGGCAGCAATGAGCAGGCGGTGTTCATGGTCGGAGAACTTCTGTTCGAAGCCTCGAATACAACCAGCAAATTCAAGCTGGACCTGAATTTGCAAGACAAAGATGGCAACACGGTGCTACATTGGGCCGAACGCATGAAATGGGCCGAGTTGACGAAAATTCTGGTGGACTATGGCGCACGATGGGATATCGTGAACCATAATGGGTATATGCCACATGATATGCGCATCACTTAAAAACACATACATTAACTAGTTTGGCACTGGAATCCAAGTCAAAAAAATGATAAAAAGAACTCAGAGAGCGCGTGCTTGCAATGCTTTTCGTGCGACAATACGTATTATAAAAATGAATTCGAGTGATATTCAAGTGCCGCGTTGTAAAATGCGTGTAATGTGAATCAAAATAAAATATTAATGAACACGTCGCCTAAGGTGTTTGCTCGAACAAAAAAAACGTGACGAACTTTCATATCTTCATGCCACAAAGCCAGACCAAATTCTCGTCGGATTCTGAACTGGCAATGTGGCTACCACCAAAATTGCAATGTGTTTGTGTGCGAGTCTCTTGCACAGAGAAAAACTATTTCTAAAAATAATCACTGGTATTTTCCATCATTCACTGCCGCATTTCATTTCAGCTGTTATTATCAACGCCATTATTTTGGGTTAGCTCTCAGCAGCAAATATACCTTGGAGATTTTTGGTCATTTTGCAAATGGAATGTTTTTGAAGCTAAAATGAAGAGTCGGTTCGACTTTGAATCCGGTTCGCATCTATACACTTATACCATTTTCATTTGCAATGTCACATGCGCCGTGCTGTCGCATCGCGGCACACTGTGTCGACGACACATTTTTTCGTGGTGAACGTTTTGCTACAACTCATTCTGAAAAAGGAAAAAGGCTTTTCTTGTCTGTCCGTAGTTTTTGATTCTGCTAAAATGTGAACCGATGAGCAAGATAAAAAAATATTTACCGAGAGTTATATACATCAAGCCAAGATCCAGCAAGTTCATAGTGCAATCATAACAGCAATACTGCGAAGAACAGATCGGGACAGAAAAACACGTCCTCATAATTCTGTAGGTTTTTTGACAATTTTTACTGCGAAAATCTGCTCGTGCTCAACCCATCGACAGCTAAACATTGGGATTGCCACGGGTTTTGTTTTACTGGTGCGTACACTTTCCTTGTTTTAATTTGGACATTTGCTTATGACACCCCATTTGAACCATTGTTTCAATCTTGTGATGTTCTTCCATTTTCCGTGATGGGTGACGCAGCTTATACCAAAGCCGGTTTGCCAGACGCCATAACTACATACTGTAGATAAGTTTTTGAAGCAAAAAACAACGCGGAAAAGGGAAAAGTGTTGATTTTGAGCTTTTTTACCGTTTGTCGCAAGCGCACTTTTTGACGAGCGAAAATTCAAAGAGCAACATCATCCATTAATCATGTTGACACCGAAACCCACCTGTTGTTCTGTTATACGTATCGTGTGGCGCCGTTCGTTGTGAAGGAAAGGACATGCGCAACGCTGTTGCGCAGTTGGATAGCGAAGTGCTAAGAACGCAAACTCGAGACAAGCAGCCATTGCGTCTGCTACATACATTTCGTCTTCAAACGAATCATTGGACAGCTACTGAGATCCGTCAAAAAAAGGCCGAGCTACACATTTTAGTGCTCTGTTACTGGTCGCGGTTTGTTCCGTGATGTGAAAGTCTGGAATTTTGGCGCCCCAGTGCTAATTGATAATGCGGTCAACTGAGATGGTCAACTAAAATCGTCAACTCAAAGCAGTACTTAGTGTGAGCACGAGAAACAAAACATGGGTTCGGCGAGAGTTGAGGACTTTAGTTGACGATCTGAGCTGACCACATATTAATAAACCCGCATCTTAACACCAAAAAACAAAAACAGGTCCTGCTTCGCACAGGTCAATGAATGTCTTGATAAACTCATACAACAGTGACGTTTTGCTCATTTTGCTCTTTATACGGCTGCATAGGCCACTGTATCGTGCCGTTGCATTTTATTCGCCCTGTTTTGTACGCCCTGGCCTTCCAAATCCCACCATTTTAGAAAAGTAACTCAATCGACTGTAAAAAAATATTGACATTATGGGGCTATGGACATGTGTGACGTTGCCTTTAATCGTTGGCGTCATGGATTATGGTTGGTTTCGAATACGGAAGTGTTTTGTTAGCTGGAGTTATACTTGTCCATTTTGGGCTTGTAGACAATGAGGACAAATTTTTGTTTCAATCATATTTTGTGATAACGTCGGATCACAAATTTCGACCAGCATAAAAGTTGTTCCCCTGCACCAAATGAACAACTTTTACGCTGGTCGAAATTAGTACTCCAACGCTATCACAAATTATGATTGAAACAAAAATTTGTCCTCATTGTCTACAAGCCCAAAATTGACAAGTATAACTCCACCTTTACCCATGCTTCCTGGCATAAAACTACATACATATACTGTACATACTACATACATGTGTTCGTTTCAGTTCATGCGCAGGGACAAACGCTGCGTGTCACCTCCGTTTTGGTCAGTCAAAAGTTTTTTATTTCTTTCCTCAAATATCCTTTCCTTTGCCTATCTTTGCACTGTTTCGCACGCGCGTGCACGCGACTTCAACTTTCAGCCTAGAATTGCACCCGGAACTGTAGATTACTTGTCTTGTTGCATCGCTCCATACTATATGTCCACATGCTGCATAGTGCAGTCGCTGGGCAGCATATGCATGCTGAGCCCAAACAGTTCTCGTTCTGGTGTGTTGATGCGTGTTTGTACATGTTCATTGGCGCGTGAAGCCGAGCCATCCTATCTCAACCGGTTGTTCCAAGCCAACCGGGCCAACCACCATTTCAACGCGCAACAGCTCAAGCCACATTCACACACAACAACGACCAAACCCAAATGCACACATTTCATGAGTCTTCCCTTTGTTGGAAGTACGGCACAGCCGCTTGCACTGTGCAGCATGTGGACATAGGGTGGAATTCACAAAACAAAGTCAAGCTCAGACGGTAAGGTGCTTTGAGGGCACGCCTTTGCGCAAGACCAGTGACACGTTGCTGTTTCGGCCCGTAACGCCTGACAGCTTAGGTGATCCGGGCCAGTCGTCAGAGACGGGTGTACACCCTGACGACTGGCCCGGATCACCTGAGCTGTCCAGGCGTTACGGGCCGAAACAGCAACGTGTCACTGGTCTTGCGCAAAGGCGTGCCCTCAAAGCACCTTACCGTCTGACGACCAATAACATTGGTATTTTTTGCTTCAATGCAGCCCTCAAGGCAACCCAGTCATTGAAAGTCAAGCTCACCGTCAAGCTCAACATTAAAGTTCACCGTCAAACACAGTCACGTGTAAAACGACGGTAAACTTTAAAGAGTTCACTGTCAAGCCCACCATCAAGTTCACCGGCAAGTTTAAAATCAGCCAACGTCAGGCTTGCAATGGGAAATGAAAAAAACCCGCGGCCAACCATACAAGCCTCTTCACAACGTCACAGTTCAGGCTGTCCTGTGGCAACACACTATAGCTGTGCAGCACACAGCACTGTGTTACAGTGAAACACTGTTGTGTGCTAGTACGAGCGTAACGTTGAGCTTGACTTTGAAGTTGACATTGAATTTGACGGTGAACTCGTGAATGTTCACCGTCATTTCACATGTGACATTGAGTTTGACGGTGAACTTTGACGTTGAGCTTGACTTTGTTTTGTGAATTCCACCCATAGTGGAGCGATGCAAAGAGACAACTCATCTATGTGTGGTCGAGCGAGGCAGCATTTATCAAGTCGCCTAACCCACCCACCAACCGAACCCGCACACAACAACATCTTAATACCGTATAAATATCAAAACAAAACCTGTCTTAGTGAATGTCTCGATTAGTGCCTGCAATTTTTCAAGTAATTTTGCGTGATCTCAAACCTTTCTCTGCCGTTTTTATTTTAAATCGATCGCTTGCGCTCACACAAAGATTCAACAACAAGGTTTTTTTGTTTATCTTATCACTCACACAGAACACGCCGTTTCTGAGCAAAGCAGATGACGGGTCGTTGGACGGTTACTGTAACGATCTGATGCGTGAGTTGAGTGTGGCGACAGGCACACGCATGCAACTGCAGTTGGTGAAGGATGGCCGATACGGGGCGTTGTTGCAGAACGGAACTTGGGCCGGCATGATTGGGGAGCTGATCAGGAATGTACGTCACACACACACACACACACACACACACACACACACACACACACACACACACACACACACACACACACACACACACACACACACACACACACACACACACACACACACACACACACACACACACACACACACACACACACACACACACACACACACACACACACACACACACACACACACACACACACACACACACACACACACACACACACACACACACACACACACACACACACACACACACACACACACACACACACACACACACACACACACACACACACACACACACACACCAAACGTTTCTTCAGGAAGCGGATATTGCGATTGCGCCACTAACGATTACTGGGATCCGTATGCAGCATGTCGATTTTAGCCAACCGTTTATGAGCACTGGAATTGCTGGTATGCGTTTCTTTGAGAGATCCTGCATGTGTCTTTATTCGCACCCCTTTTTCCCCCCCCCCCCCCCCCCCCCCCCTTCCCGAGGCCGCATTCACAATGCAAACGGATTAGCGGATTAGCCGATTAGCGGCCTTTTTTGGTTTTTTTTTTTTTTTTTTTTTTTTTTTTTTTTTTTCTGTTTTTTTTTTTTTTTTTTTTTTCTTTTTTTTTTTTTCCTTTCTTTTTTCTCCCCATCCACCCCCCCCCCCCCCCCCCCCCCCCCCCCCCCCCCCCCCCCCCCCCCCCCCCCCCCCCCCCCCCCCCCCCCCCCCCCCCCCCCCCCCCCCCCCCCCCCCCCCCCCCCCCCCCCCCACACACACATCAACACACACATCAAATCAATCAAATGTTGTTATTCTAAATGTGGTTCATTGGATTGCAGCATTTCCAACCAATAAACAGAAATATAGGAACACCGATCACGAAAATAGCACGAATAACGCATAGGCGTATATTAGAGTGGTCAACTCAAGTGGTCCAATCACTTTGTCAACTTACATTGTAGATTCGTCAACTCACTCCGAATGCCATGTATTATTTCTCGCATTTATTTGGGACTGCTGTGAGTTGACTAAGTGATTTGACCACTTGAGTTGACCATTGTAATATTAGCCAAACTTCGACCACATGCGCCTCAGGGCGCAGTGTTTTTATGCACGAACAAACCTTCGCGTGTGTGATATCATAAGCACCTGCACTGTCTAGTTCAGCGCAACACAGACTTGCAATTTACACGCTGCTAGGTTTATCAGTCACTTTATAGCATGATCGGTGCAGAGCTGCGAAGCGCAGCGGTAGCGTGCTGGCCTGCTGAATGATAGGGCGCGTGTACGACACCGCCCATGGACATTATTTTTCAGTTTTTTTGTTTTCATATGAAAAAAATTTTTTTGTTTTCATATGTAAAAAATCTCTTTTCCAAACATCAAACTGCAACAAAAACGTTTCCAATGAACGCAGGTGGTTAAGCTGCTAATGTATACACTTTATTCATGCTCTGAAAATGTTTTGAAGGAACAAATAATAAACTTCTGAACATGCGCCTCCGGTGCTAATCCGCAAAAAAATAGAACCAGTTCTAATCGTGAAAAGCGGATTAGCGGACCCGCTAATCCGCTATCAGGCTAATCCGCGTTGCATTGTGAATGCCCCGGCGTGCAGCGGAGTAGCGGCTTAGCGGGTGTGTAAAGTTTCACCCCCGCAAATCCGCAAAAACCCATTTTGCATTGTGAATGCAAAAAACGTGCGCATCTCGCCCGCTAATCGGCTAATCCGCTAATCCGTTTGCATTGTGAAT
>JASAMV010004815.1:0-31090 GCA_030248065.1 Rhynchonema sp. JSB1_4
TTCGTTATCATTTATACCAGTGCCATTTATGGATGCACATTTTTCACACAACGATATCATACCTAGCATCATCATATTGATCTCATTTTTTTCAGCATCAAGGCTAAACTGCCATCATGGAAGGCACAGAAAGACTATTCCCGCTGTTATAAAACGCGCAACGTGCTAATCAGAAAGAATACAAACAGCAGCGAGCTTGTCAGAATTTAAAGAGGGTAATTAGCTACATAAATTTATATTCTTTCTGTCAATGAAACGCAATTTCCGGAATATCGCGTCATGCATGTGCAGTAGTTTGTCGATTCTCTGTTCTTCCCGGCGGTTCCCTAGTCCATCGTCATTGTTTGTGCCGCCTTTTGACCACATCCATAGATTTGCGCAGCTGTCTTATGGTGACTATCGCAAAATCATTCATACACAAACAAGACTTGCTTTGGTCAAAGTTTTTTTTTTGAAACTTTTGTGGATGCGTTGCAAAACAAAAAAATCCTAACTCCGTTTCCCTCAGCGCATGCAGAAAACATTTATCTTCGAATAATTACCGTTAACAAAGACACATTCAAAAATAATTCGCTGATGTTTCACGCCCACGAATCCGGTATTGATCATCGGCGTTGGTCCATGCGGTCTGCGTGCGTCAATCGAATGCGCACTGTTGGGCGCCAAAACGGTGGTGCTGAAAAGAGAGGAACACTTTTTCGCGCAATAACGTGCTCCATCTATGGCCATTTGTCATTACCGACCTGAAGAACCTCGGTGCTAAGCTGTTCTCTGCAAAAGCCTGCGCCGGATCCCTAGATCATATCAGTGGGTTTGCTGGTTGTGTCGAAATTGTGTTTTCACGGTTGATAGCATTTTTGCTTTTTTCAGTAACCCGTCGCAGTTTGATCCATAGAGCAAAACGTTTTTGGTGCGCAAATATTTCGTTGTTTGTCTTGGGCTTTGTGCGTCCCACTGTTTCCCATTTTATCGCTCTTGTCATCATCCAACTTAAGTGATGTTCCAGAACAATACTCTAAAAAAATTCAACGCCGAAAACAGCACAAAACACTAAATTCAGGCATTCTTCAACTGCAATGCGTGCTGCTGAAAGTGGCCCTGGTGCTGGGCGTGCAGGTTGTGGGCGGAGTCGGCTTCGAGTTCCTCATCATGCCCGCAAATCAATCCGAATAATGGCGAATGTTATTTTCCATTTGTTTTTTCATTACTTTTTTTCTCAAAAAATATTGTTATTATTTTTGTTTGTTCAGTGGTCAGCTCCCCCGCTGAGCTGAGGTGCCGT
Source organism: Rhynchonema sp. JSB1_4 (assembly GCA_030248065.1). Classification (NCBI taxonomy): domain Eukaryota; kingdom Metazoa; phylum Nematoda; class Chromadorea; order Monhysterida; family Xyalidae; genus Rhynchonema; species Rhynchonema sp. JSB1_4. The sequence goes on from JASAMV010004815.1 coordinate 1,283, forward strand.
CCGATCACTACCTGAGTGACTATGAGTTCGATGTCGTCATTGCTGCCAGATCGGAAACGAAACGGTTTTCCGGGCTGAAAGAAGTTTGTGTTGTTTTGCTAGTTCAGCATTGGATATCCTCAGACAGACACCTAATGCGATTCTCAGTCGCGCATTTCTTTTTTTTTTTTTTTTCGGTTTTTATTTTTTGTTTTTTTTTTTTTTTTGTGTGGTATAATTTTTTTTTTTTTTTTTTTTTTTTTTTTTTTTTGGGTTCATTTATACCAGTGCCATTTGTGGATGCACATTTTTTACACAACGATATCATACCTATCATCATCATATTGATCTCATTTTTTTCAGCATCAAGGCCAAACTGCCGTCATGGAAGGCGGAAAAACTGTGGGCGCTGTTGGACCAACGTGCTAATCAGAAAGAATACAAACAGCAGCGAGCTTGTCAGAATTTGAGGGTAATCCGTTACGTGCTTTTGTATTCTTTCTGTATATGAAAGGCAATTTCCGGAATATCGCGTCATGCATGTGCAGTAGTTTGTCGATTCTCATTTCTTCCCGGCGGTTCACTAGTCCATCGTCATTGTTTGTGCCGCCTTTTGACCACATCCATAGATTTGCGCAGCTGTCTTATGGTGTGGTGACTAGCGTAAAATCATTCATACGCAAACGAGTCTTGCTCTGGTCAAAGTTTTTCTTGAAACTATTAAAAATAGTCCAAACAAAAAATCCTAACTCCGTTTCCCTCAGCGCATGCAGAAAACATTTATCTTCGAATAATTACCGTTAACAAAGTCCATTCAAAAATAATTCGCTGATGTTTCACTTCCACGACGCAGGTATTGATCATCGGCGCTGGTCCATGCGGTCTGCGTGCGTCAATCGAATGCGCACTGTTGGGCGCCAAAACGGTGGTGCTGGAGAGGAGGGACACCTTTTCGCGCAATAACGTGCTCCATCTATGGCCATTTGTCATTACCGACCTGAAGAACCTCGGTGCTAAGCTGTTCCATCCGAAATTCTGCGCCGGATCCCTGGATCATATCAGTGAGTTTGCTGGGAATTGTGTTTTCACGGTGATTCCGTGTTGTTTTCAGTAACCCATCGTTGTTTGATCCACAAAGCAAAACATTTTTCGTGCGCAAATGTTTCGTTGTTTGCCTTGGGCTTTGTGCGTCCAACTTGTCCAACAACGTTTATCGCTCTTGTCATCCCCCCCCCCCCCCCCCCCCCCCCATCCAACTTGAGTGATGTTCCAGAACAAATTATTGAAAAAACTCAACACCGAAAACAGCACAAAACACTAAATTCAGGCATTCGTCAACTGCAATGCGTGCTGCTAAAAGTGGCCCTGGTGCTGGGTGTGCAGGTTGTGGGTGGAGTCGGCTTCGAGGAACTCATCATGCCCGCAATCAATCCGAATAATGGCGAATGTTGGTTTCAATTTGTTTTTTCATTACTTTTTCTCCAAAAATATTGTTATTATTTTTATTTGTTCAGTGGTGGGCTGGCGCGCTGAGCTGAGTCCGTCCGATCACTACCTGAGTGACTATGAGTTCGATGTCGTCATTGCTGCAGATGGGAAACGAAACAGTTTGCCGGGTTGGAACTTTGTGTTGTTCTGCTAGTTCAGCATTGGATATCCTCAGACAGACACCTAATGCGATTCTCAGTCGCGCATTACTTTGCGACTTCTTATTTTCTGACCTTACTTCGATGATGACTGTCGTTTCGCTCATACCGGCAATAAGCAGCCTGCATATTTGTGTCTACGTCTACAAGAAAACATTTCTGTCTCGTGAGCGAATAATCGAAATATCAGGATTCCCCCGCCGCGAACTGCGTGGCAAATTGGCAATTGGCATCACGGCGAATTTTGTCAATCGACGCACGCATGCTGAGGAGCGATGTCCCGAGATCAGGTATTCATATTCATTTACTAGATATTTTCGCGAATGATTTTCGCCGTTTCTTGGCTTGTATTTTGTCGTGGACGAAATGTGGCTCGATAATGTTTTGAGAGTCGAGTTTAGTCCAGCCGCGTTGACTAGATAAAGTGGTGCTGGATGCGTTTGCTCGTTCTGAAAAGCGTAAAAAATCCAAAAAAAACATAACAATATCAGCAAAGAATCATTTCAGCGGCGTTGCGTTCATTTTCAATCAACAGTTCTTCAAAGACATGCGCGATCAAACTGGCATCGATCTCGAAAACGTCGTTTATTACAAGGTTGGTGTGGTTTTCCCCATGTTGCTTCCTTTCGAGATTTTTTCTCTTGCGTTCGTGTTCGGTAGAGCCCCCTTCAGTCGTAATTTTTTTGTATCTAAAATTCCGAATCACGTTTATATCACTGTTGGTCTTGGTTACATGATCGGGGCGAACATTGCATTTTCATTGCACAAGATCACAATGCAAAGCAATGCTTTTATAAGATTGCGGACTGTGTATTATTGGAGGCAGATTGTGGAGCTTTATTGCAACTCTGGTGGTGATAATGTAGAAGTGCCACTTTATGAAAGTTCACCAATGGCTTCATTCTCCAACTGTGCCGCTATAAATTCCAATTCGGTCATATATTTGACAGGACGACACGCATTATTTTGTGATGTGCGCCAAGAAGCAGTCCTTGCTGGATAAGGGTGTGCTGCTACAGGACTGCGACGACATACAAGGCCTGTTGGACAATGACAACATTGATCAAAGTGCATTGCTCGCGTTCGCTAGACAGGCGGCCGACTTCGCGACAAGTCAGTGCTGTGCTGTTGCTGTACAGTCAAACCGCCACATAGTGAACCGTTACATGGTTGAATCCATCGTTTTTTTTTCAAAATTCACTAGGTGCAACTTACTCCTAGAATTTTGTTTTAAGGTGCAAGTTGCACCTAACCTCCAATTTTTAGGTGCAATTCTGAAATTTTAGGTGCAAAATGAAACCTAAAAAGTGTGTAAAAGACCTATGGTTGAATCCATCTACATGGTGAACAAATTGTTGATCCCCGAATTTCTACGTGTTGTAAACCCCCACACAGTGAATAATTCTACGCAGTGTATAGTGAACACTTTAGTTCTGAACAGGGTCTTAGCTAATAAAAGGGCGTTCCACAAAATGAACAAATTGTGTCAGCTAGGCAAAGTTGACCCAACGTCAACCTAAAACTTACTGCTGTAGTTCTTCGCTACCACGCTTCAAAATGATGCTAAACGAGCCGTAAACCAGTATGAACTCACCGTTGTAGCCAATTGTGTTCATCACAACTGACCAATTTACGGTTGGACGCCCTTATGTACAGCTCTAGATAGTATACATATATCCTATATAGTGAACAAAATGGCCGGTTCCCGTGTTGTTGACTATGTGGAGGTTTGACTGTACTCTGTTTTGTTCTTTTTGCATTTTGATCAGAACAGAATGCGCTAATTCATTCCCATCCTGCTATTATGAGAATTAAATAAGACAATAAGGCCCACCAAGTTTGGGTTAGTTTAAAAAACATCGAAACACTGAAAATGTTTCTTCCTGGTGATGTAACAGAGAGTGTTTTGCCGTGATTAAGGGCGGACTTAGGTTGAACACGGAAACCGGAACACGGAAATATTTCCGTGTTCCGTGAATGTTTTGGGGAATCACGGAACACGCAAATATTTCCGTGCCACGGAACACGGCAATGATTCAGGCACGCCAGCGATGCTTTTGCGGTGATGATGACAAAAGCCAGCGTGCTGACGTCAAAAGCCCGCGTATTGACGCAAACAGCAACAACTATTCACACGGAAATATTTCCGTGTTCCGTGAAAATAAAAAAACACGGAACACGGAAACCGGAAATATTTCCGTGCCACGGAAATATTTCCGTGCACGGAAATCCACGAAACTGGTTTGTATGTAAATTATTTCCGTGTTCCGGTTTCCGTGTTCAACCTAAGTTCGCCCTAATTGTTGCAACCGTTCTCTTAGTTCGCGAACCCAAAGAAATAACCGGTAAAAATGCATGAAAAAAAGTCAAAAACTGAGCTTGCATTCATTTCTCGTGATAAATAGGTTGCTCACAAAAAACTGCAAAAAGTTCCCCCCAAATGTTCAGACAGCGCCCTGCCCCGACTCGACTACGCCCTAAATCACGTGGGACAACCGGATGTGGCTATGTTCGATTTCACGTCATTGTTTTCGGCCGAGATTTCGTGTCGCATTCTGGACCGAAATGGATGTCGTCTATTGATGGGCGTCGTTGGTGACAGTTTGCACGAGGTTGGTCGGGGTTTTCGGCATTTTATATTTGATTGCGTTTTCAGGCATTTCGCTATCTTTATTCCGTCCACGTTTCCCGGCCGGAAAATGTTTTGGCAGCATGGTATTGACGTGCGGCCAATTGGTAGTGTCAATACCACCGATGACTGAAATGGAAAAAAATATCTAATTCAGCATTTGTTTGAAAAGTCGCTTGCGTTAAGTGTCTGATCTTCATCGTTCAATTTTATTGCTGTCATGGCGCTTCACTTTTGTTGTTGCACCCAGTCTCAGTTATATCACAGGAACCAAACGCAGTGGTGCATGGGTGGTCAATTGGCACACCAAAATACCACACAGCCTCAAACTGCTATAGTTTGGCTGGCATGATGCTGCCCAATTCGCAACCGAATCAATCCAAACTCAACCATTCCGTCATCCGTTGCAGCCATTCTGGCCGACCGGCTCTGGTTGTGCGCGTGGCTTCCTCGGTGTGTTTGACACATGTTGGCTGATGCACGGTTACGCGTCACGATCGCATGGTGTGCTCCAGTTGTTGGCTGAGAGGGAGACCGTGTACAGATTGTTGGCGCAGTCGACGCCCGAAACGCTGCAGAAGAATATGAACAAGGTACGTTTATGCGGCTGTTTCAAAATTGAAGATAGCTGCCACACACGGCCAATGCGCGTTTTCTGTGAACTGTAATTTGCGACAAAAGTGGGGCACTAATTTCGACCAGCGTGAACGTTGCTCTTCTATACAGCCAAATGAGCGACCGTTGGGCTGGTCGAAATTGGCGGTGCAATTTATGGTCATAGGTTGAGCTTCATGACATTTGTTGTCACATCCACGGAATAATTTCAGTGTGAGGAAAGAAAATAACAGAAAATGGTTGAGGGCATTTGGGTTGGAGAAATGCTCCGCAACCATCATGTATTAACGGGGGATAATGTTGTGATTGTCAGTATTTAGATAGTTTTAGTCTCAATACAACGAAACGAAACAATCGCAATTCTCAATATTGATAACAATTAACGAATGTTCAGTACTCGATCGATCCACGCAGTCGTTACCCGTCGCTGGACGTGACTCTACGACCCGACCAAATGCGACTGCTAATTGACACCGACAATAAGGACCAGGCACACGAATGGTTGGAACCGGTGGTGAACAGTGCCAGGGCTGTCAAAGGTATGCGTTTGACATTGGAAGCTGGGCTGATCAGCTGACTGACTTGGTTGTCATACATATCTTGAGCAGGTCGGCTATTTGGGCCAAACCTTTTTTGACCGGTGAACTTATTTGACCCGCATATTGTGACCGACCATTGATAGCGAATGGTCTTGATCATGATCGAAGTTCACATTTTGTGGTTCTGCCTGCGTACATTTAATTTCTGATTGCATGTTGTCTGTGTCTGTCTGTCCGTGATTTCGTCCACCTTCTCACCCTTTCCTGTCTTGGTTTTGTATTTATTTTTCGTTCCCGTAACTTGCACACCCTGTTTTGTATTTATTTTCATGCCCGTAAACTCCACACCCGGTCTTGTAATTATGCTTCTTTCACTTAATCTTTATATTTATGTATTATTGAGTGGGTGTCGACGCTATAAACTAACTAACTAAGTTCACATTTTCCGAATCAGTTCACTATACGAAAAGATGCTTTATTTCTATCAAATATATATTTTCCAGCTTCACCGTGCCCGACGCCGCGCGCGGCCACGACGCATCAGCGATTCTTCGAGAAACAACAGCGGGTGTTGAATTTCATGCAGAATCTGCTCAGACCGTATGATCTGCAAGTGTACAATTTTGGCAGCTGTTGGACGAATGGGTTGGCACTGTGCGCGCTCGTCGATAGGTTTAGGTTGGTTTATGTTTACTAAGCTTTGTTGTTTTGTTTTTGTTTCTGATCTAGAAAGTGATTGGCTGTTGCGATGAGATGCAAATGAAAATATTCGCAGCTCTGCAACCAGGTTCATCGCCCAACTTTACTGCAGTTTGCATTGAAATTACACATTGGCATAGTTCGGAGAACAGACACCAAAGTGAACGATATCTCGGCCATAATATTCTCAGTTTTCATTTTTCACCTTTCTATGTTTCAGACCTGATCTCATCAATTTTTCTGGTCTAAGTGCAAATGAGGGTCCGGCCAATCGACGGCTCGCGCTTGAATTGATAGAGAAAGAATTCGGACTGACTCCGCCCACCGACGACGCTGATTGGTTGGATGGCACGTGTACCTCGAATGTGAGTGACTGCCTGTCTCGTTGTGTCCTGTTGTCGTGCGTCTGCTGTACATCGAGTCACGTGACGGTCTCGTGCATTAACACTCATGATCATCCTTCCGTGAAGACAGCTCACCAAAAACACGCAGCATAATCCACCACATTGTGAAGAGAGAGCCACTCGTCTTTCTGAGAAAAGTATCAAAAGGCGCCACTGGGAAACTAAAGAATCAGACGCTGCGTTTTCCCGCCCAAATATTCTTCATTCTTCACAGGATGGCGAGTTCGCCACATTTGAATATCTCGTGGTGCTGCAGCGCATGCTCACCGAGCATATAGCTGCGCGTGTGAGTGCCCTGACTGTCAAGGGTGCACGCGGTACGCAACAGCGACAGACACAGGCGCAACAACAAAAAGTCCATCATCCAATGACTATGACTGGACTGGCACCTGAGTTTATGACGAAATTGCGACAACGAAAGAAAGAGAAAACGCCGCCAATCAGTGACGAGCAGATGAGTGACCTGTTGGATACGGTAGCAGGCGATTTGGATGCGAACGAGGTACAGAATTTTTGTTGACTTAGCTATTTTTTGTAATTTTCGGTCCATGTCTCCTGTGAATAAATACTATTGAATGCACACAAGGTGACTCGGTGCTGAAAAAACACTGTTTCGTTCTTTCGGTATGACTTAGAACGTGTAACATGTTTAGCTCTTGGTTATTGTGTGTCTAGAAAAGAAGCCATCTATCTCTTAACGAAAAAATGTTCTGATTATGAGAATAAGATTGCTTGAGATTTTGTTGACACTTAGGAGGTTTTCCGCTGCCCTCTGGCTCGGGCTGATGATTATAATGGTGAATCACACAAAATTCATGACTTCCAGGTGGAGGAAATCCTCGCTGAGTGGGACGACGATGAACCATCAGTTGAAACATCAGACAAGTCTCGTGCCGCAAAACCACGAAAACAGAAAAGCAAAAGCGGGGCTGATAAAGATGATCAAATCTTGACACCATCTCAGTTGATGGCTGGTGGGTTATTATCATTGCAATGTTGTTCTTTTATATTTCTGTTCAGCAGATTTACGAAAATAGCGGATTTTGGAAAATTGGCAGAAAAGTGGTTGGCGCAACTCGTTCACCACAATGTTGCTTACGCAACGTGCCGTATTGCGAGACCTTGCTGAATCAAGCAAAGGACTGTAGCTATTTTTTGGTCGGCCGAAAGTGTGCGCAAGCCTCATTATCACTTTACAATGCGCTCACAAATACACCGGCAGGGTGACAGATCAAGTACGGAAACCCTTTCGTGAGGCCAGATCACGGCAATCGTTGTGCGTGAAGATGTAGATCGCATTTTCTTTCGAATAAGGCGCGATATGTCTCCCAATCTGTAAACCAGGGCGATGGTCTATTCTCGCAAATGAGTTTCCATACTTCTACTTGTTGTGCCACCCTGTAGGTTTAGGAGCAGTCTAGCATCTGATTTGGCAAGCAACTGCCAAATTCGACGATTTTGTCGCTGTTTTGTGCCCCCAGTGGTATCAGATTTTCAAGTTCCCATTTCTTTCCCAGCTGCGCGCACCCCTTCGTTCCACAAGGACAGCGACCCAGCCGTCCAACCGGGTGCGACGCTATCACCGGGTCGTCGTGCCCACAATCCGGCGGGCAAATGGGCAAGCAAGACGGGCAAGCCCAAGTTTGTGGAGAAGCTCGACCCGTCGCGACTGGTGATCGTTGAGTCGATTGTGACGGGCAGGTTGGACAAAGAGGAGCGAGCCCAGATGTACAAACGGAAGAGGAAGGAAGCGAATGTGAGTTCATTGGGGTGTTGTTGACTAGTTCGAACTAGGTGATTGGATCCGTCCACATTCTGATCATGATCAACATGTCAATCGATCTTGTAGATCCGATCCAATCCGATTGTTGTACCTGATGACAAGTTCCAGCGCGCTGACCTCAATTGTTTGAACAGCAACAGTTTTTAACGCATGCTGATATAATATTTTTGGGGGTTCATGATCGCGTAGATTCGCTTTACAATGAATGCACTATCGGTCCGTCTTGACGGCGGCAACCTGGTGAAAATGCTGTGAAATGTTTCGATATCAAAATAAATTAAGAGCGGGTTTCGTGGCTCAGTCAATACCGTGATTGCGTGTCTGTAAATAAATTGCAAAAACATAATTAATAAGACCCAAATGTAATGTCAATCTGAACAGATGTTTCATTCAAATGGCAGGTTCGCACACGCAAACTGAATGATGACGAGATCAAGGACATGGAGAACAAACTGGAGACGACGGCGATGGGCAGCTTGTTGTTTGACAAGGCCAGAAGGGAGAAGTTCCAGACGATGAGTGGGCTGGAGAAGGAGGTGAATTGGGCAGACAGTTAAATGGTGGTTTAATTCATGTTCGTTCGTGCTGCAATTTGTTTGGAACATTTGTGCCGAGTGTGCAAGGCAGTTTTTATATGTATCGCACTGACCATGTCCTTTTATACACCGTCCGCCGCCTGTGTAAACAGGTAAAACTCATTGCTGTTGTGTACCTCATTATCCAACGCGTATGAACCAGTGACACATAGCGTTATGCCAAATAAAGGAGTTCTGATGATTACATTTTTATACAGATGGCACTAATATTCTCGAATTGCAGATGATTCGCGCCAAGACGCGCGACATGCTCGAGGTGGCCAACGAAGGATTCAAGCCGAAAATCAAGCCGGACATACTGGCCCTAGATGATAGACTGGAAAATTTGGAGAAATTGTTGCGAAATTCGGAACTGACGTCGCGAACGCCTGTCTCGACGCTGATTGGTCAGCACCAACAGGCTTCTGGCGCCAAGACTCCGCCCACAACTAGTGCTGCTGCGAAAGGGGAGAAATCACCGAATAAGGTTGGAATGGAGGGAGTGATTTGGATTTATTGGCTATTTGTGATTCGAGTCAGGTATCCACGATGTAGGTATGATACGATTTGTCTCTCTGGAAAGCAGCATGGTCGGTTCTATAGCATTGCATCTTCGAAAGTGTTTTGCCACTGGAATGTAAAAGATTGGAGTTTGGCTTGGTTCAATATATTTGGGTTTGAAAAAGTTTCCGTAAGAAAACAGCATACAACAAGCGTGTTCTGTCGTCAAATATTGCCGATTGCAGCAGGCACCCCCGGCGCCCCCTCCCAAACAACACCGCATACCCTTGACCGCCCGCAACAACCCACCCGTGTCCCCCTGCATCCCGTCAATGCGACCTTCGCAGCCACAGTGCACAATTTGTGGTCACAGTGTGTATCTGGCCGAAAGGATATTGGTCGAACAATGCACGCTGCACAGGAGATGTTTCAAGTTAGTGTGGTGTTTTGGAGGTTTATTGCGTTTTTTTGTCTTTTTTGCACAGTCTGCCCTCTTCGAGTGACGTGATTGTGAGGCGGCATTTTGGTTGCTTTGAAAAAGATCGTTCACTACGTTGGGAGTGGTAACTTGAAGGGTAACGGTAGATCTTAAGCCAAAATATCGTTTAAACGTTAGTATTCACCAGGTCGATGCTTCAGTTACAGATAAAGAGGATGCACAATATTTTTCTTCTTATCATCAAACTTTTCATTTCATTTCAGATGCGCGTACTGCGGCCAGGCGCTGCGCATTGGTAACTGTGTGTTCGACAGAGAGCTGAGAGAGCACCCACGCGGCAAACAGTACGGAATTCGGATTTATTGCCAGGTTTGCATATTATTGTGTATTTGGTTGTGATTTCAGGTGTTGGTCAACTTTGATCGTTGATCTTTTGATAAGGATTATGTTTGACCGTTTCATTTGATCGTCGTCATTAAATGTTTCACCATCAACATGAATAAACAGCTGTTAATGTGGCCCGATTTGCTGAACGCATCCTCCTTCGAAATGACACAAATAGCAAAACAAAGTCAACAAAGCACATTTTAGCCAATAGTAATGTCACAATTTGATTGAACAGATTATCTTATGGCAATTTAACATTTTTCAGTCCCATTCCCAACTTCCAATTAATGATAAACTGCGACGTTTGGAGCGAGACCAGGCGAAACTGGCTCGTGCCGAATCAGTCCAACCGGGTGCACTGCTAGGCAATGGAATCATGCCGGACGCACTGTTGCATACGAGACGACTCAGTTGGACCGGTATGAGGGATCTGTCTTGCTGTCGATTTGCAAAGAGCTGAAAAAGTGTCAGTAAATGAGGTTTGACACTAAGATGAGGCTTGATAATGCAAAGAAAATAGGTGGAATGTTGGAGCATAAGAACGGTTTTGTTAGTTGCACTCGAATGTACGAAAGACTATTCAGAATTTGAATACTATACTTTTTGACGCCCGTTGCCTTTCCGATTCAGGCTCCACCCCAGTCGCGCCGCCTGATCATTCAAAGTGCGATGAAGTGCGTCGATCGCGGTCGCATCACGACGAACTCGGCGCAGACCAGAACCGACCGACTTCGGGTCACGACCGGGACACGGATGACAGTCCGGAACGGGACAGGACAACGATTGCACAGTTGAGGGGTGAGTGACTGGTGTAAATGTTTTGCTGCATAATACAAACAGTATTTTGATTGGTTCCATCTTCTGCTTGGTAGATTACTTGCCATGCAAATAAATTTCTTTGTCGGTTTCCAACTTTTTAATCGGTACAGCTCCGATCAACTGACTCTTGGTCAAATCTACTTTTTTGATTGAGGATATTTCGGGATCTAATGATGCCCCTCATTTGGAGTGACTACAGTTTGTCCGCGGACAACCGATGATAAACGAAATCAGCGGCGTCAGTAAATCTCAAAACATCCTCGATTCTCAACGAAGCCGCTTCACTAACGCAAATCCAATCGGATCACCAAATTTGATTCCTGCCAATCAGTCCCGTAATTTTGTCTTGCCACTGCGCCTGTGAAACTAACACCATCATGGCCCAGCACGACTACCGTAACCCGCACCCATTCCAAACTGACAACAATCCTTCCCCTGCTGTCATCCATCCCCCTTGTCGTCTCAGGCACCGCGACGACCGACGACGAGCTTTCGGACGGAGAACTGGAACAGCTCGAATCGGTGATGGCGCAAAATGGACATGAAACATTCAATACGCGAGAAGCAACAGAATTGGCGGATACATTGAGACGAAAGAAGCATCACAAATCGACTAGTGTCTGGAAAGAGATCTGTAATGAAAGTGAACGTGAGTTTGTAGTTTGATTGTTTTTCGATGTTGCATGGTATTGGGTGTGTGGTTGTCGACTTACGCTGCTATTTATTGTGAACGTCTAGGGACTTGCCCGGATAGACCCGTAACCCGAAATATAAATTTTTTTCGTGTCCGTGTTTCGGGTTTTGAAAAAAACCAAAACCCGACACACAAAGCATGATATACGAAAATGTTTTGCGTATGGTACTTGTTGCTGACGCAAACGTTAATACAGTCAATGTGACTTCCACAATATCCCCAAATTCCACAAAAACCCAATTAAATTCAGAGAAATATCAGGAGCAAGTAAAGCAACCACTAAACCACTAGCCGAACTACTACTATACATTCTAAAATTCTTCAAAAAACCACTAAAAAATCAGAACACAGATCAAACAAAAAACTATACATCTCGGTAGATAACAGTTACCAAGTCGCTAAAACAATACACGATAAATTAAGCAATCGACATATATATAGTGCAGCTTCATACGACTTCAGCACTTTATACACAGAACTAAAACATGACACCATACTTAAAGCAATGAATTTCCTAATCACATTACTTTGTAATAACCAAAAGCAAAGTATAGCCGTACCATACAATTACAATTACAGCAAAATATTCTACTGTGATGACACTTTTACATCACAACGACATATTACATTTCATAAAACCAACATTATGAAATTAATTAACACCGTTCTGTCACAATCTTACATCTCTGTGGGAAATATGATTTGGCATCAAATAAAAGGAATACCAATGGGAGGCAACGCATCTTCATTACTTGCAGACCTCACCCTTAGCGCAGAAGAATTCAAATTTCTTTCGCAAAAAAACAAAGGAATATACATTGACACAACAATATTTAGATATGTAGATGACACGTTAGTCATAAACTATAATTTTGATAAAATACATAAAGAAATCTACCCAAAAGAACTTAAGCTCAATAAAGAAGCATCAAACAACACTATTAACTACTTAGATCTCACAATTGAAACAAAAACGCAAAAAATACACTTATATGACAAAACAAATCACTTCAAATTTTGGATAAGCAGATACTTTGATGCAGATTCATGCGTACATTCTAGACTACTCAAAGGTATGATCACTGGACAGTGTATCAGATTCAACAGATTACTCGCTACTAAAGAACAATGGCTAGAAGCTGTTACACACATGTGTAGGAAACTTATGGAAAGAGGATTCAAAAAACCAGCAATCATTGACATCATACTACACTATCTAACCAGATATAGAAAACAATTATGGAAATACAACCTACTTAACAAAAAACTAATTCATAAACACATAATTAAAAAACTCACCACAGCTATCTAAACTGGGTAATTGTGACTCCCCGTTTTTTTAGAAAACACCCAGTTTTGTCATAAACAGCATTATGTTTTACTCATATTACTTATCGACATTTCAACAGTAATACAATTTATAATTTATTAATTTCTTAAATATTTTTTTTTCTTTTCTCTAAAAAGTCAATTTTTCTTTTAAAATTTATCATTTTTACTAAGTGAGCATAGTTTTTTTTTCAAAATTGACTGGGTGCAACTTGCACCTAATATGTCGAATTCTAGGTGCAAGTTGCACCTAGAATTTTGTTTTATGAACAAAGTGTGAAAAATCTAGGTGCAAGTTGCACCTAACCTCCAGTTTTTAGGTGCAATTCTGAAATTTTAGGTGCAAATTGCACCTAAAAAGTGTCTAAAAAAACCTATGTAAGTGAGTTTCACATGGCGATTGTGCTATTCGGCTGACGAGCGGGGGGCACAACGTCACGCCGATGGTCTCGAATACCCCGCGAAACCTAGGCGTAGACAGGACTCCAAATTAATTTTTTCAATAATTTGCTAAATACAACAGTCACACAATGCTCTCGCATCCCTTTGATAATGGCACTATAAAATTTTTTAACATTCTCTTGCAGCCGCGCCTGATAAAGAGAAGACCCGTGTGCATTTGTACAAAGACGCAGACTCGATTCGAGAGGTACCGTCTTTTCTCAAACTTCACTGACCATTTTGTCCCAAAATATTGACGACATTTACAAAAAAAATCTCAAAAAATTGTTGCAGCGCACCCAACGCGAACTGGCGCGTCGTCGTGCGGAAGCCGAGAGTCGGGCACAAGCCAAGTCCGATGCCGAACTGGGCCTGTCACCGCGCAAAGCGTCCAGCCCCACCAAGACCACCAGCCCGCGATCAGGCGGAGGACTTTTGGCGAGCCTGTTCACTGCACCGGCCAATAAGATTCGGCCGGCGAAACAAGAGATTGGACAACGCGATGATAAGAATGATAATGTTGACAGAAGTGATGATGGTAAATCGAGCAAACACGCGGCAGTGCTGAATGATGGGGCTAGTCCGAGAGCCGTGCTTAGGTGGGTGCGTGGGGCAGTACAGTCTAGCCTGTTTGTGGTGACTTGATCGATGCCTTCATTTTCGGCCAGTAATGCTTGCGATATAGAGCGCCTAGATAGACCGTAACAAATGGTCCGTTTCACTGTGAAATTTGGAGAAAAATTTGGTTTTTAACAACCATTTGAGTGATCAGCTCTTCCCCTTGTGTGGTCAGGATTGCTCAGACAGATTCTTTTGCAACACAATGCTACCGTATTCTTCTGTTACATCAGCCCGGAGCTACTAAATATTCACATATTCACAGACTGTTTCTATTTCTGGCTTCAATCAGGTGCATCAGCAGTAGATTCCAAAACTTTCACGCCCACCAACCACCAACAACTACACGCAAGTTTTGTCGTCAAATCATGTGGTCAAATAAAGTCGTCAAACAAGCAATAATACATGAGCCCGAAATGACCGCGAAAATACAACATGTTATTTGACGACAAGATGCGACCACATGCGTTGACGACATTACTATAAGCCCAACTACAGGGTTGTGCACGATCAACTGCGTGACGCAGCCGACGAGCTGGCTTCGTCAGTGAGCCGGGCCGAAGTGGACAGGGTGCAACGTGCTGCCGAGAGGGTGCGCAGACAGCGGGACGAACAACGGGCGGCGTTGGTGCGTGCGTCTGGGGTGATGTTTCATTTTGCGCTCATTCCGCGTTGATCATGATAACTGAACGTGGCAAGTCCGCTTTATTGAATCGAGTCTTGCCTTGCCGGTCCACGCTTTGTCACGAGACTTTGTCGAAGTTGGGATCTGTGTTTTGAAACGTACTGATGCCAAAATTTTTTACCATCGTGAAACTAATTGCTTGACTACCTGGTAAACCACCCTTGCACGTTGGTTGAAGTTGGCACAGTACCAGTTGGAGCGCACAAACCAAAAAAACACACCCCCCCAGCAACCAACCCCCCAAAACAAAAACGCACCCGCCGCAACCCCCCCACCCCCCCCCTCCCCCCCAAAAAAATAAATAACAGAAAATATCCTGAGACAGCCATGTGCGTGACTTGCACCCCGGGTTTTCATGTGTCAATGTCTTTTTCGTTTCCTGTTTATGTTTCGCGTCAGCGTGACCTTGCTTGATGGTGCGCAGTGTATGCGATATCTGGTTATCTATCTGCTTCTCGAAACCGCAATATTTCAACAAACGAAGACCGGTCGATTGGAAATAAAATGTTAACGTAATTGGTGATAATGCGGAGTTTCTAACTTGTAGATCCAGGCCAGTGCCTGTTCAAAGGCGCTCAATCACTACTATTTTCCACCACCATTGGTCAATTCCCTCAGGCTCTACAACTGAAACGTCGTCAGGACGAAGTGGAGACAAGGTTGTTGGAAGTTCGATTGCACGGCAACAAAATGGAACGGATATTGCGCGCTGAAATGGAGAAGGAGCACGAAGAAGGTTGGGTTCATTGTTTTAGTCGAGCAATAAGATCTGCTGGAGGTCCTTTTTGGAGGTCAATTAGGCAGATGTGTTCGCACCGACGAGGCCTGACACCTCGCCCGTCTGTGAAAACAGGCTGAAAACGGGCAAAACTCACTGCTGTTACATTATCATTGTGCTGGAACTGGAAGACCGCACAAGCATGTGGAGTGAGTGGCTGGATTGTGAACAATGCTGGTCAAACAGTCAAGCGGTTATTTTGTTTGTAACGATCATTTGTATGGATACGATTTACGATGTCAACTCCACCGGGCTCCGACTGTTGCTTGTGTTACTGAGCAAACATGTTTTGTATACACTGCACAAAAAATTTCGGATATGTTCCAATTCTTTTGAAAGCACAAGAATTCGCAAGCAAAAATATTTTGAGATCAGCGTATAGAATAGAATGCTTGCACCGTAACATTTGATTTCTGTAGGAACTCCTTCGTGGCTCAAACAAAACGTCAAATAAAAAATACAAATTCATGCATTCAAGTCATTCAATTTTCCACATGTGTATTCTTTATAGTGACCGACAGCTGGTTTGATCACCAGTTTGCCGCTAACATCCCATATTATTCAACTTCGCTCTTTGCACATAGTGAACATTCTTTTCACGAATAGTAACCGCAGACGCCGGGTCCCGTCCGATCGTGTCACATGAAAAGTAGGTGTTCTGTGTGATTTCAGATTGCGAAGACAGCGAATTACTAAGCGAATGGCGCCACTCGGTCGACGAATACCACAGATTACGCGCTGAACAGAAAGAGAATGGGTTGCGCTTGAGAGCTATTCAATTGGAGCACGAACACAGCACGTTGCAGACCCGATTGGCTGTGCTCAATGATGAACATGATAATCAGGCAACGATGCGCGTGGAGGCAGATAGTGATAGTTTGAAGGTGAGGATTGCGTTGTTTTGGGGGTGTTCTGTGAGGTTTTTTACATATTATTTCGGCTTCCTTGAACCTGAACTACTATTTGGGGCACAATCCTGCAATGATTTTATATTGATGTCGAAATATTTTCAATTCTAGTTTGGTTTTAGTTCTGTCACGTGATGTGCTGACATTCGGATTCGAATTAACTAACGAAAATTCAAATCCCCATCTATTCACCATAAGAGGGCAGGCTATAATTGAACTCTCAAAAACTGCCGTTCTAGTCTCGGGTCATGAACATCCAACTGGTGCACCGGATCACCATCAGTGATTGTGTTGTGATTGTGAATGCACCCAAGTTCATCATCACTTACTTTTCCAGCTTGAGCACGAACTACTACAGAAAATGCTCGGTGTTGTGTCGGAACGTGATAAACTGATGAAGGAGTTGGAATTAACGAAGCAAACGGAGAGAAAGCGGCAAGAGTCTGATTTGAATGAATTGTATGCTCAGGTGTCGGACGTTTTTGAGAAATCTTTGTCGGATTTTAGTGATTCTTAACACATGATTTTGTTTCAATCGTTATGTCATGCCAGCTTTAATGGTTTTATACTAGATTATTTTTTTATTAAGTCAGAATTTCCTTTCTTTGATTGACTTTTAACCTCTGTTCCTTTAATCGTGCGCATATTTTCTTGTTGATTCAACTCAATCTCTGTTTGTCGTCATTCTGCTTCGCCGAACAATCCCCCACACTCAAACACGCAGTATTTATTTGAGTTTTATACATTTTGTTGTTTGTTCTATTTTGTTTCAATGTTGCGTGTCGGAACACTATCAAGCCATGTTGGCTGCTTAGAATTCTCAAATACGGACGCTGTTTTCGCGCTGAGAGCTTTCCTGTTTATTGATATAGAATTACAATATGTACAGATTTATGAGCAAAATATACACATTTTTGTTATTTGTGCATTCATTTGCAATATTTGGGGAGCGATCTATTTTGATGAGATGAAACTACAGTAGTGTGAGTGTGGTATTGTAGATTCTTTAGCTGTGTGCTGTCTTATTGATTTTGAAATATGCAAAATTAGTCATTTTTGGCTCAAGCTTCTGTTCCTTGCTTGAAACATCGCATATTGAATATCCGACCTGTAATATCATCAAAATTGTACCGCATTTTTAACTGCCAACCGCTGTCTCATGAATTAATAATGTGCATTTTTGTAAAGTCTATCTCAGAGTTCTTTTCATGCATATGCTATCAACAGCCTTTCCGACATGATTGATTGTAGTCCTCAAACTTTTCCACAAAAGAATGTGCCACGTTTTTTTATTATTGTTGCTCCACTTCTGTGTTCATATTTTCCAGTTTTGTGATTGGTAAGAATATTTATAAGCAGTTCGCTGCAATGTGAGACTGATTGATAAACATAATCCCAGCAGTTGAATGTTTTTATCGTATTTTTTGTATGCAGCAATTGGCGCAGCAACCAAGCTACCGTACACCTGGTGCACAACTCAAACCACTTTTGATGAAGAAATAAGATATCCTTTTTTAAAACTGTCTCAGACGTCTTGTGTCCATGCATAAGTTATTGGTCTTTCCAATCAAATTATTCCGCAGCTTTTCGAAAAAAATATTGTCAATTTTCTCTGAGTGGCAGGCAAGGCAGCGGCAACATTTTATTCCGCCAACCAATATCAATATAGTGGGTGCTGAACCTGCTATTCGGACATAAATTCCATTTTGTATTTCGATGCATAAGTTGAAAATGCATCAATTAGTCCCCCACCAGCTCAAGCGGAATGCTGATTTTTGTCATGTGAGTCTTTGTTTTATGATTCGATCAGAGACCAAGTCAACCGACACCAATGTGAATGCTGAACTATGAACACGCGTTTGGTTACAGGTGGGTGTCCGTTACTTGGGTACCACTGAATGAAACGAACACCCTCGGGTTACTTGTGACTGTCCTGCGCTTACTTACACAACGTCAGTTGTAATCAAAGGTTGTGGAAATACGTACCGTACTTAAACGTCACAAGAGGTCTAAGTGTGTCACAAAAATTTGGTGTATTAAAATCCATAAAGTTGGTCACTTTTTGTCCGCCACGGATTTGGCAACATTTTGGACTTGTGTATTTTGTATCTATTTTCGATTCTTTTTTGTCACAATCAGTTGGGAACAAAATCTTCCCAAATCAAATGTTGACAAACAGGGACCAACTTTATGATACATGCGGTCGGCTCGTAGCTAAGCGAGTGTGTCTACCTTTGCTCACTTACTTTTCTTGAGCATCAAAATTTTGTGACACACATAGAGTCACCCCGTGTCTACTTTGAGTCAAATGGGCCTCTTGTGACGTTTAAGTACGGTAGCAGCTACCTGGATCTATACATGCCCTGGTGCTCGGTACTGTAACCCCGTTACCGAGCAAGGATATACTGTACCAAGCCAGCGTATAAGAACAATGTTCGAGACTCGTGGTACCAAACTTACCCGTCCATGGTTGTGTTAAGCTGAATAAATTATCAAGTCCCTGTGTGCTTTGTATGCGCCTAAGTGCTTTCAAATGGGCGTTTGTGCATGTCCCCTTTCTGTTTGATTACAGTCTGTGGATGCACCACAGCACAGGCCAGCAACCAGTAAATGCTGTAAGGACTCTTAGTCGCTTTGTTCCTTTCATCTTTGGCGAATCTGAAGCGCGCACGCACTGGCTTTTCAAATTACTTTAATTTCAATGAATTTTACGACTTACTTTTTACGTAGCTCCACTAATTGTACTGCGAAAACAATCACTACGTTATGGCGTCTACAATCGAAGCGGTTTTATTGTCTGAACTTTGTTCTTCTATTATGCTTTCGGTGCTTTATGAGGAAAACCGTGGGATGTCGTATTTTTTCATATCTGTCCAAAACTTTGGCATTTGGTTCTTCAAAAGGTTTTCAAAAATGTCCGCACCGCGCCAGGAAGTTATTCATCAATTAGCGCAAGCAAAACTTTTCGGCTTCTTTTTCGAAGGCACAATGTTGATTTGGGAAATGGGTGATAATCAATCATCTCGGGCTTTTAGGTGCTTTCGGTACAATCAACCTTTTGGACCATTTTGCAGCCATAGACGCCAAATCTGTTGAAGATGGAGCAGCTTAGTTGCCAATCTGCGGGTCTGTAGGTTTTGCTTGGAGATAAATCTTGTGATCAAGGGTGTCAGTCCGATTTACGGCGCATTTCCTAAACTTATGTTATGGGCCGAGCTGAATTTTTCCATCTGCATACGTTGCTACAACAACCCACTGATCCGTGATGCGCTCGGTTCCCGCAGTCAGTCGCATGACTCGTGTTTTTGGGCTAACAGTACTGTCGCCAAATCAAGCAGTAAGCCTCAAAAGAGCGTGAGAAATAATACATCTGATTTGACGACATGATTTGACCACAGTGCTATAAGCCGTGTTTTTTTCACTATAAGCCGTTCTGTATTATCCGTACCTCATCTACATCCGTGGTATTTTTGACGTAATCAGATCGTATAGGTCAGTTTCCCACTGATCTTCCACGGCTTCCAACCCATTGGTTCCAAATACAGACCAAAAGACTACTCAACTAATGAGTTGCACATTAGCCATTGGGCCGCGGGCCGCACACTCATGTGCGTCGATTCTTTGTCAATTTCACTCCGTAATTCATCAAGCTAGAGACTACATACATACACTGTACGTGCACTTTGCACAGCAAAAAAATCAGTCAATGTTTTGTCACGGGCCACACACCCAGATTCTGTCACCACAAAGTTGCGTCGTTTTGGGCGAAGTCCCAGTCCCAGAGGAAAAGCCTTCCCTCGGATTTTCAATTCACACAAGCGCATATGCATGCGGAGAGCATGACCTGTTCACAGCGTCTAGCATGCATGATGTTTCACTGTCTTATTAGGCTGACTTGCACACGTATAACAGGATGTTGCTGAAATAGGGTGAAAAATGTTTCATCATTATCATAAACCCGGACGAAAAATTAAACGAAGATGTTACACCTTGGCTGATCAGCGATCATTTCAGCCGTAAAACAAGAAAACACAGGAGACACAAGTCAAATCAGAACTTATTTTTGCAACAGCCTACGCGTCTTGCCTTTTTTGCCTTTTTCTATATTGTATTGAGCACAGAAGAATGCCGCACATTTTGACCTGCCAGACAGCGTGGACGAGTGTACCCAGTACCCCTATCTGATGTTTCAGCTGTGCCTTACGACAATGTCGGCGGTGACGAGCTACAAACCAAAGTCACCAGACGATTCGCCGTGTTATGTGGCCAAACGGAGAAATCCGCCATCCCGGTCACAACAGAGGGACCGCGGTGAACAGGCACATGGCCAACGCGGTATGTTTTGGTTGGGGAGAAAAATTATGAAAAACAATCCTGAATGAGACAGGGTGATGTAAGTGACAAACTGTGTCGTTGGTCAGGTCCGGTTTTGGTGTGCCAAGTTCCTGTGTGGGAGGTTACTTCGAAATTTGCTGATGGGTGTGACACTAATTTCGATCGCTGTTTGGTACCATCTTTTACATTTGGCCACGTCGTGACTTAATTTCGGTGAATCACATAATAACACAAAATGTCACGTAGCGGTACCCGCGCGCGACTCATCCGATCGCCAAGTTTGATGCCACACTGACTCTTCACAATAATGTTGTTCGGTACAATTGCTGCGATTTTTGTTTTTATCACTCGCAACTTTCTGACATATTTCGAAGGCCCCAAAAACTATATACCGTTTGTCCTCCGAAACGGACGTTTGCGCTTATGGCGTAGGGCCACACAAATCATTTTTATGAGTTTCGAATTTCACACATAGTTTTTGCTGGCCCGCCACAGTTTGCCCTATGTGAGTCTCGTCTTCAGTATGGGTGGTTAACCAACCCGTTCATTGTGCATATTCGGCTAATATATGTAGTTGCTCTAAAGTGTTTTGGATATTCTGGTTGTGCATTTCAGAATATTGGTACCGAGCGCGAATAGTGGCTTATGCGCTGTGAAACTATAGCTCCCAAAGCCACGCAGTGCACGCAGTGATGTGGTTGGGGGGGTATGGGGGTATTACCCCCCCCCAACTGCTAGGTAGCTTTCTTGCTCCGGAACCCATACCCCCCCCCAAACTGGCTAGCTAGCTTTCTTGCTCCGGTCACCAAGTAAAAAAAGTGTTGATTTTAGTGCCAAAATGACCATTTTATGGGCCAAAATGGTCAAATTCGTTCAAATTTTTTCACACATGCACAAAAACACGCATTTTAAGGCTTATTTTAGCATAATTTCGACCAATTTTTATACCCCTGTTTTTGACTTCTGGACCAATACCCCCCCAAATCGGGGTACCCGGCTAGCTAGCTAGCTTTCTTGCGCCGGACCCCTCCAGCTAGCTAGCTTTCTTGCTCCGACCAACTACATCACTGAGTGCACGTCAGTTCCTGGTGCACCCAATTTGCTGCAGAAGCTGCAAGGGAGAACGGAAAGTTGTAGTGTGAAAATGCTCTTGCTTCGCACGGCATTAGGACTCTGAGTCTGAATGCTACAGCGGCCATAAACAAGACAAAGTCCAAAATGAGTATATCGTACATATGTGTAACGTAACGCTAGCGTGAAAATTAATCAAATTAGCACTTCAAAGATCAGAAGGCCCTGTTCTTTATTGTCCCTGTTCTGTTCTTCGTTTCTGAAGTTTTCGTTGATGAATAGCTTTGGGCTGTATCCTGGGAACAATTGGCGTGGTCAGCAAATTCTGTCAGCGAGAAAGTATAATAAGTCTTGATAGGTTTTGCTGACATGTGGAAACTAATACACACTTTGTCTCTCTTTTGCACTTCTCTGACATGTTTTTAGGCTAAGGCTTGGGCTTGTAAGCTTCCAAATAAGTCTCCTGCTCGTCTGAGAAAACCCAAGCCGAAGCCTAAAAATAAGTCGGGGAATCGCAAAAAAATACAAAAATATGGACAATCTGCGTGTAGTGAGTTCTCTTCAATTATCGTTTTTACTCGTGTCAGCAAAGATTATGTCAGCAAGCTTTTTCGCCCATCTAGAGTGTCATCTTGCATTTAAGTTTTGAGTACTAAAAATTTATTCTTGCTGACAAAGTTTGCTGACATGTCCAAATACTGCAAGATGCACGGGATACACGTATTACCTGCACAAATGCGTGGGTACTAAGATCTATATTCTTTTCATTGGTAATAATTCTTGAGCATAGTTCATTTCAAACCTTTCTCGTTTCGAGTGTTGTGTATGTATCTCAGTAATTGGCCCCACTTTCTCTGTGACCTTGTGGTCCGCTGCGACTTTTGGTCTGAGTTCAGAAAAGTAGAATTCAGTCTGCACATTTGGTGGAAGAATTACTTTAACTTGTTAGCCGACACTCACGACGAAAAACGACACTTTTCCCGCAACCAACAACCCTGTTCTGTAATTGGACCACTTTCCTTTGATTAACCACGTTGTCACCCGTCGCAACTACAGCCATGCATGACGGTATGTTGAATATGTCCTTTGAAGCATGATAATGTTATCAAAAGAGCATGGTTTTTTTAGCAAATTAAAGGTGCATACTGTGGTGTTAGTGACGCACTAGTGCTTCAGCATGGCATGATCGAAAGCTTGTGAAATCACGGACCACCAAAATGGGGCATTGAAAAATTTGAAGTACCTATCACTCTTCTAAAACCAGGATCTTAACTGACCTTGGTATGGCAGCCTACAATAACACCTTAGGTTGGAAATAACAACATTGTCACCTTTTTTTGGTGATGATTGATATGAGTTTCGGTTGTGATCTGTTATTTTTAAAGGTGTTCACCCGCCACGGTTGTTGCCCAAAAATGTCGTAAGAACAGCGAAAACTCACACGTCTGGGCTCAGCACTGAAGAGCATAAGCTGTCATTTTCTCGGCTGGAATTTTGGAGTTCTTTGCGATTGTATAATGGGTGCCGCACTACTTTAACTTGTGCAATTCGGTTTCACCATTCCTAATATTTTTGCAATGGGAATCCCAGACATATAGTTTCCAAATTTTTCTACCCAGAATCTCGCAAACATCCAAATATAAGTGCAAACGCAAAAGTATTCAAACGCAGATATTCCGGAAAACCGCCATTAATTTTAGTCCTGCCCCGTCGTACACACACATTTGTGTTCTCTCCGGTGTCCAAAACAAGTATCAAACGTGCTGTCCCTATATCCCAGTGTGACAGATCCGATTCGGTGTGATTTATAAAGTTGACCATTAATTTCCAATGGCATTGAGCTTGGCTAGCAGTGGGCCTCAGGCGAAAGCGCTGCTTGCATTCACCGACCACAGCAACTATGGGTGCTGCACCATGGCTTTGTTTTCCATTTCAATCCTGCACAGATTTCTTATTCTATTTTCCACTTTCATTGCACATAGCTTCATGTTTATCTGCGCAATATAAATTTGCGCGTGAAATGGCACGCCTTCACATGAAATTTATGTTAGGCTCGCGCGCCCGTGCGTGTCTGAAACCACCTTCAAGCACGCTAAAGCGCTTTTTTCTCTTGCAAGAGCGCACGATTACAGTATACAGTATAACCAGATGATTTTGCTTGAGTGGCTAGTTAACTCGAACGTTGGGTTAACAAAAATAGTCGAAAATTAGAGTGAGCGAAACGCCGCCCGCCTTTAACGTACATTAACAATAATGCGCGCACGACGAAGGTCCAGACGTAAGCGAAACAGCGGTGCATTCGCCACCAAACGTTAGTGTACTTCATGATACAAAACGAATGCAACGCGAACGTAAAAAAGTTCAACCACAATATATTTTAAGCAATAATCCTAAATCCAAACCCAACTCAATGTCTGCAGCGGTACTTCTTTTCAATCGGCAGCAGAGTGGCCAACAGCATGACACCGGCGCGCAACGATATGCGGCCAAAGCGGGCACTCCGGCAATGGTGGAAGGTGGGAGGGTGTTCAAGGCAGCCGTGTCTTGAATTTTTTTATTGTCTCCTGTTTTTGCTCTGACTTTTCAATTTTGCAAATCGCAGTCCACTGCGCATATATGCCTTCGATTTAGTTTGGATTCAGTAAGTCACTTTTTTCTCGAAATATGTGGAATTTTTGCCGTATATTATGGTAGTAATATGTAGTTGTAAGTATTCTTGATACAAGCACAAACAATTGAGGCAAACATATATCAGTCCAACAAGCCAAGTTTACTTCGGCTCAATGCGTAACACAAAATATAACATAAGACGTGCCCTAATCTGCACAGAGGCAAATCTACACGCGCCCGGCGAGGACACGAAAAGCGAACGTGAGCGAACTCCGTTGCCGCAATCGCCACAGTCGAAGATCATCTCTATCAAGGATCCATCTTTGGTAATGGACGATTGCATCTCAAACCTTTTTCATAATAGCCACATCTTCAAACCCTATTAACTTCTGATAACGTTTATCTTATCACGGGTGAATATTCCATATTTTATTAAATAAGATGCCTGGGGCCTTGTAATGTTCCCAAAACAGTAATGTCCGCCTGTTCACAATGCAGTTGCGTCTGAACGTCGGTGGCAAGTCGTACCTGATGTTCGCGGCCAAGATGCAGTCGCGGTGTCCCGAGGGTCTGTTGACGCAGTTCGCTAGTTCGTCGCACAAGGAACGACTGCGGATCTGCGACGACTACTGGGAGGAGAGCTCCGAATACTATTTTGATCGGTTGGGTTATTAGATTTCGATTAAATTTAACTCCACCTGAAAACGAAATTGAAACATCACATTCTGAATGTTCAGCTCTCAACAAGCATTCGACTGTGTGTATCGATTCTACTGCACCGGCGCCATCCATCGGCCGGTGCACGTTTGCGTACAGGTTTGCGTATACCAGTTTCAACGAGGGCTTTCTTCTGCGCCCAATCGGTAAGCTGATGTTTCACTCATAGGAGTATCTTGACGAGTTGGACTATTGGCAAATCCCGGACGAGTGTGTCGCGCCGTGTTGTCTGTTGGAGTCGCAGATGCCCGAAGAAGTGGCCAAAGATATCGATTTGTTTGAGGTACTTTATGTGGACTGATGGTCTAGATTTCATATTCGCAATTGTCCAGTTGTCACGTTTTACAGGAACTTCAACATCGCTTACTTTCACATTTATTTGACATTTATTCTTTGAGAAATATGCGTTTGCTTTTCACTTTTGAAAGCTCGATCGTCGATTTCATGTTAGTTTTGCCAAAGAAACCCCTCTCCGCCATTTAAGGTTTCGCACGACCCTACTATTGTTCTGGTGGCGTTCAGTTTGGTTGACCCGTGTGAACTATCGCAAACCTACCGTAACCCACCACCTAATCCATTTCCATCACATCTGCAGGGTCTCATGTGTGCGCCGTTGCGTCGTCGTCTCTGGAATATGTTTGAGGGTGATGGTACGACGCCGTCAAAGGTGTTCATGATGGCATCGAACGTGTTCGTGATGATTTCGATCACCGGACTCATTGTTGGGTCGTTACCCGAATGTTCGGTTCGCATTGAGAAGCACAAGGTTGGCGATTGGTCAAGCGCGGTTTTTTTTCGTGAGACAGTCAAATTTTGTATATACACACTTTTTTGCAAAACCGACAAGTTCCGCCGCACTTGTCATAAATCCTCCGCCAGTTCATAAAAAAGTGTCCTTGTGGTCATATTTGATCAGCCAATTATTCAGCTCGTTGCTGTCGTAAAACAAATGAAAGAGAGATTGAAATGAAAACCAGTTATGTTTTTCAACCTCGGATGGTGTCACAAAATGATGCTGAACCATTTCAGTACGACGAACTAACGAACACGACAAGGACCAGAGTTACACTAGTACCCCATCCGGTGTTCGCCTACATCGAAACCGTGTGTGTGATCGCGTTCACAGTTGAATTCGTTGTTCGCTTGTTCTGTGCGCCCAACAAGAAGGACTTCTTCAAAGGTTAGTGCATTCAATGGCTTCTCGTTCCTTTTCAACCCTCATTTTCTATGATTTATTCCAGTTTTAAGTTTGTATTTTTTTCGATTTTCAAGAAATTTAAGGTTTTCCCCGGTTCTCAAATAGACCATACCTTTGACGCTAACAGTTAGAAACGGAGAACGCTACAGCAACGGTAAGCATCGTGTCGCTCCGGGGAATTGAGTTTTTATACTTTTATTGTATTTCTCATGTTCAGCTGCGCATGTCACCGTCGCTCTCGTAAACCCATAAATCTACCTATATATTTCAAAAGTATGTAAATGTGCTCTTTCAAAGCACCGACTTTCCTAAAAGATGTCCATTTCTATATTAGGGTTTCTCAACATTGTTGATCTGACGGCCATTCTGCCGTTCTACATCGATCTGGTGATGCACGTTTGCGGCATTCAGGCCGAGAACTTGGAGGAATTCAAGGGCGCTCTGTTGGTGGTTAGTTCTTCGAAAGGTTTATAAAACTAAGATAAACTGAAGTATTTCACGCATGAAAATGAAACATCACCACACAGATTCGCGTACTGCGTGTGCTCCGTGTGATGCGTGTGCTGAAATTCGGTCGGTACTCTGCCGGCCTGCGTACATTCGCGCAGACGGTGGCACGCAGCGCGCAGCAGCTGGGCATGATGATGGCTGTTATGGGTAATGGCTCACTTTGGAACATTACAAAGAACGGACTTGGATATATGTTGACGGTCGTAGTGGTGGTAAACCGAATATGCGGTGCGGCTTGAGGGCACGGCGCGTGCATAGTCCGTCGATCAGCTCATGACACTTCTTGTCAGCTGAAAAGCTTGACAGGATCCAGTGCTGTTCCGGTTCCGGTTGGCCCACGGAAAAGAAAAAAAAAAGAGAAACCGGTTTTTATTGTGTTTTTTGTGCGCCGTTTTCTCTAACATTGCCTTGCGGAGGAACAATTTTTCACAACGGAACCTGAAGCTCCCAAACAGAAGTGCCATGAGCAGCTGATGGACGGTCTAAAAAACGCAGCAGACAGTAGTGCCCTCCAAGCACAACGCAAGTCTCATGCTCGAAATGAACTGTCCTCGTCACCTCAGGTATCGCCGTGTTGTTCTTCGGCACAATCATGTATTACGTGGAGAAGTCGGATGAAACATCAGTGTTCACCGACGTACCGGCCGGGTTCTGGTGGTGTATCGTCACGATGACAACGGTTGGGTACGGTGATATGGTGCCATCAACTGTCTGTGAGTTTCGTCATGTCTTGGGTGTTTTTCCGGCTATGCCTAAAACGAAGAGCAACAATCTGGTTGCTAATGTGTCTTGCTATCCACCGAACACCTTATTCCACTTTTTTGCTTTCCTCAACGACGATGAATTCACGCACTGCCTGCATATTCCATGTTTCAGTGGGTCAGGTCATCGCCACGGGTGCGATCATGTGTGGCGTGTTGACGATTGCGATGCCGATTACCATTATTGTTGACAACTACATGAAAGTAACCGGAAAGGGATCGTTGTAGATCACGTCCGTATCATGTTGTACACTCCTTCATTCTAATCTTGACGATCTTTAGATATTACCATTTCTCAGTGACTTATTTTCTATGACTGATTCAAGGCACAAAGTTTTCCGTTTATTTCACAAATCATGACTACATATTTTGCTTCCCTCTATCAAAGGTCGAAGTTCACTTAGGACCCGGACAACGTCGATCGAATGAATGAGGGAATACTAGCCGAAAATCTGAAGTCAACCGGTCTGAGACAGCACGTCAGGGAAGCACAGGAGAGGGAGCAACGAGAGGCACTCAAACAGGAACAGATGAAAAATGGAAAATAGACCTCAGAATTTTTGGTGTCTTTTGTATAATTTCGGGCTTGTTGTATCAACCTGTACCAAGTCTGCAGTGTCGTGCAGTACCATGCCAGGTAGAAGAAGCGTCCTTAGCCGTCCGGAAGTACCGTCCTTCGTTTTCCCACTGTGTGTTTTTCACCAATCCCCAGAAGCCTAAAAGCGGTTGGCACACAGGAAAGAGTGCCCCACTCTGGGCCATTGTGATGTGCTGTACTTCCTGTTTTCCTCAGGTAGATTCTAGGTTCGGTTCAACAACGCTTGATTTTACCATCAAATCACTCCCGTAAGATAGCGAATTCGAGTGTCTTTACTCCCTCTCCTGGTGTTATTTCCGAAAGTGTCACTCGCGTCCCGGTGCCTATGTGAACCATTGATCTTGCTCAATATGTGATGTTGTAGACTAAATCATATGATTGTGTTGTGCGTAGATTTGGCTCAAACTATTCGTGTTTGTTTTGTACTTGACAAAGCTTTATTGTGTGCGGAATATCCGAGGGATTAGCGTTGTGATGTCTTGTATTAAGCGGTTATTCAGTACGTTCCCGTTGTGTATATTCCTTGTCCTGATGCTGTTGCATATTGTGTTCTATCCTTTTTTTATCAGGCACACATTGAGCGGTATGCACTTTGTTGGCACGCTGATTCTGGGTCGGATTTTACTTGGGTTTGACTTTGAGTTGAGTTTGATGCGTGGCAGGCACATGGCTTAGGTGTCCCGGATGGGTGTCTTGTAGTCAACGTTTTAATGGCAAGTCAACGTAGAACCCAAGTCTAACGTGACCCCGACCACACCTGATGTCAGGAAAGTGCATGCCGCTCAATGTTTCTAAATTATGAGTTGACAGAAAAATAGATAAAGTATTTTTAATTATCATGATGTTTTAACTGATAATTAATGTAAAAAGGACATGACTTGTGCTAGTTATGGAACCATTTTACTTCAGTTGAAACTTGCTTACGGCATTGAACAATGTAATCTACTGTACGTTCCATGATCAGCTCAACGGCTGTGTTCGGTGCGTATTTTCCCACGCGGGCTTATTTTACAATGGTCAACTCAAGTGGGCAAATCACTTGACGCTGTGATCTGACCGCCTGAGTTGACCAATGTAGTACTGGCCCGTAGAGAGGGGTAAACACGATCAAGTGCTTGCATCCCACTGTGCGTGTACGGGCTCAAACTCAGAATGTTACCACCGGCAACAGGCTTTCATCTGTTTGCACCTAAACAAAGTGACAGGCAAATGAAAAATGTCCATTCTAACCGAATTGTGCCAGCGTACCGAGATATCGGCTGAATATTCCTGTCGAATATATCAAGCCATCGTATGCTGTAGTAAAAGAGCAGAATGAATGCACGACGCGCAGTATCAGTGTACAGAGTTGATCATTGTATCATCATCGACCTGCATCATTGTCGTCGAATAACATAGTTGATTGCATCTTTACAAGGCAATCGCTTGGAAGTACAAAAATAACAGAATTCACACCGATCGGAACGTCAACATTGAACTCTGCGTCGGATATAGTCCTTATTATTCAGAAAATGATTACAAATTTTTGTTGTTCAATTCC
>JASAMV010004817.1:0-16477 GCA_030248065.1 Rhynchonema sp. JSB1_4
CGAATACAAAGAAACGAGTGGTTTAGTGCCACACCAAGCTCAAGTTTCCGGTCAAAACTGGTTGCCAGCACTTCTGCCACCAGTCATTGATGTAGAAACAAACCGTTATTTGGCCACGGACGGGTCGTTCTATGCAATGCCTGATGGAAAACAGATACGGTCCACCGATGGTGCTTGGGTCGATTCTGTTCCAGTTGGTGTTAAACACGACGCTACATTTTTACAGCACGTCCCAGCCTATATAACGAACAAATACAGCGATTATGGGTTCAGTCCGAGATTACTTGATGAACCTGGAGTTCCTTTCTCCCAATTAATTGCTGACTGCTACGACCATATTGAGATGCCTATGGCAACTCGAATGATTCGTGAAGACGGCAAGCGGTACTGGGCGATCCCCAGAGCACCGCAATTGGGATTATCGGAAACGTATTTCATTGCGTTCAAGGATACTCCTGATGTTTCAATTAATCGAGCAAGGGACTTGAAGGGTTGTGTTGGGCCAGTTGTAAAAACACAGGCGCCACAAGACCCTAAAATATTCCCAAATTTAGCCTATCCGCGAAGTGGTTTGACCGATCAAAATAAGCCGCAGGAACCAGCCATAATAGATGACTTGAATTACTGCGCAACTCAACCTGGCATTTACATTCCTAGACCTAACCCGTCAGGACGACAGCCGGTTGATGATATGGTCAGATACCAAAAGGTTATCGAAACGATCACAACGGTCACCACGTACGATCGGTACGAGGGAACAAAAACTGGCGATATTATAGAATATTTCAACAAGTTTGACCGTGCCTGTGATCTGATGAAGGTGACATACGTCGAGAGGCTAGATTTGATAGCCTTACATTTTTCGGGAGACGCCCATCAAAAACTCCACTCACTGCCGCGTGATATCAAAAATGATTATGCAGCGGTGAAGGGAGAATTGATCAGGACATTCTCCAATTACAAACATCTATCGGAATTGGATGCTGAGCTTTCAGCTACCACACAGAATCCAGCAGAAACGGTGGATGATTACAAGAACAGGTTCGAAGCGATCTATAATCGCATGGCGTTCCATTACAGCCCTGAAACGATAAAAATGACGAAAGGTCCTCGTTTCATTGAAGGGTTGTTGAACGACATTGCGTTGCAAGTTAGATTGCGATCGGACGCTATTCAATACGAAGACATCGTGACTCAAGCTCGCAAGGTTGAGAGCACCATTAAGCTGTATATCCGACGAAAAAGCGTTCCGCATGTACCCGTTATAGACGGGACAGACGAGAACGCGCCACCACCGAACTACGGTGTGGTAAACAGATTTCGTTCCGGAATAGCTGGTGCTCCTGACCAAGAGCGACAAAGATTCGGTATACAACAAGGTTGCATTCAAAATGGCCAAGGCATGCAGCCACAGTTTGCGCAACAGCCACACCAGTTTGGGTATGGACAGCAGAATAATTTCCAGAGTGCTAAACCAGGGACCCATTGGTTCAAGCCAAGCACGGGACTTGCACAAGATGAAGCTTTGGCTTCTCAAATGCAGTTTCTCGCGCATCGGAAATTCTGTCAAACCTGTAAACAGGCTGGCAAACACGCACCCAACTGTCGAAAAAACCCGACAGCTACCCAAATCAGGTTTACAAAATCTGACCAGCAGCACGGTTGTGAGTTGAGTAGTAAACCCGCTCTCATCGAACAACCGGAAGCCGCTGTGACTCGAGGCTTCGGCAATGCCTATAGCCAGGGTCAGGGTGCGTTGGCTCACGACGAAATACACGAGTGTCAAGGTTTCCCCGAGTTCAGTTCAACACACTATTATGATGCGAAGTCATCCGCTCCTTTTGTGTATGAACAAGAACAAGTCGGTGGTTACCACGAAAATGATACATTAGTCAAAGAGCCGTATCCGGTGGACAAAAATAAAGTTCCGGAAGCTAACCCAATGGACATAGTCGATGTTCATGAGCAATGGCTTAGTGGGTTAGCCCAGAACTTTGAACAAACACTGTAAACAGCAGTCACCGGATCTGGATTTCATTTTATGTATACTACGAGAGATACGCTGAAGCAACAGCAACAAATAATGTGTTGCGAAGTTCAGTCTTGTGGCCTAGGTGTTTGAAATTGCACCTAGTGGTGTTATTCGAGTGTTGCGGTATAGTCGCACACGACGCAACACCCTTGACCACAGATATAAACTTATGTTTGCTTAGTCTTATCTCAATGCAACAAAATATACCAAGCTTGAATCGAAAAAGTGGTGTTTATCAAGTGTCAAAACGACACAAAAACAATGCAGCACAGCAGAAGTCTAAACCGTCTGTGTCCACTTAGACGCAGCGTTTTAAGACTGTGCATGCTTCAATGGTTACGATTTGAGAAGACAGAAGTGACGAAGGCGTTGACTCAAACAGCTACAGAGCCTGAACAAAGTGGTGACGAACTTTTCACCAGTGGCTCACAGCTGACAATGGATCAACACCGTAACTTGTTGTCCAAACTGCCAAGCGCTCGAATGAGGATAACGGT
The DNA here is from genome assembly GCA_030248065.1 of Rhynchonema sp. JSB1_4. NCBI lineage: Eukaryota > Metazoa > Nematoda > Chromadorea > Monhysterida > Xyalidae > Rhynchonema > Rhynchonema sp. JSB1_4. Next base: position 2,530 of record JASAMV010004817.1, read on the forward strand.
AAGAGTGGCACAGACGCTGATGCAAAGACCAAGCCAGCTGATCTTTTGCCACCGCCACCTCCTTCTACGAATCGAGTGCACTAATACACATTGACGGTTCAAACTTCCAAATGTTGAACCGACTACGTCCAAGTCGGTTAAGAAGCAACACATGCAGAGGGATATGTCTCACACGTTGGACAAACCTCAAGCTAGTGATGCTGGTAAGCCGCTTGCGTGAAGCGAAGCTATTGTGAAGGCAAATCTGCCTGATATTATGATTTCTACCCGTTTCGACATACACACGACAAGAGCCCACTCCGGGTTCCAAAATCTAAAAAAAACACGACGCTTGGAATTATGGCGTGCTACGCCATGTGCGGTCATACGAAGCCAGTTCATTAAACAGAACCCTACGATTCCCTCAGGAACAATGGGCCAATGGACTCGACTTTGTTACCCGCCAAGCGGTCGAAAAGCCAAGGGAAGCACAATATCATATGCGACCCACATACATGCGCTACGGACGTTCCCACCTGGAACTAAGTTCCCGCGTGGTTGAGACGTACGGGCGATGACCAGCAACAGCTGGAATATACCCTGAAACGCTTAAAAGACCAGTATATATCGTTGGAGGCAATTCGCAATGGTTGTCATTCGTGGCTCCGTTTTGCGAACGCTTGCCAACACTCTCGGTTTTGCGTACGAAGCGGTGTGTCAAGAAAACGTTACTCCAGTCCGTTGCTTATATGCGTTGAGTTCTTATGTCTGCCATCGATGGGCTAAATGGCACAGTTTCTCTTATGGAGAACACCATTAGCTCATTGGCGGGCGTTGAAGGCCGACGTACAGACTTATGGAACTCAATAGTACCACTGATGACGAACTGTCCGATTCTATACCTTGGTGACCAGCGTGCTGTGAAGGCTGGACACTTTCGCAAATGTTGCATTACTATACAAATGTTGCAAAGGAACCGGCGTACCCGTCGCGCACAGCTTGACAGTCCGCGATTTGAGGTTGCCACCACGTTGTCGAATAAACCTGCCATCAATTCGACAAGAGTTGATTGGCAACAGTCATTATTCGTCATGTTGGGAGTGTTCCGCGAAAAACAAAAAGGTATTTGATGATGGACTAAAGCTAGACATCAGCACAGGGTTCATTGAGATCGGCACCTCCGGTCCTGCAACCCGTGCAGGTGGTACACCGTCCGGCAAAGTCGACATCGATGAGTTCCGTCACAGGTCTGAGTCAATGGTACACCCAACAACACCGACACTGCCAGTGCAGGTGTGGGAGTAGCCCCGACTGCAACGATGACTGGCATGCTAGTAACGCAACCCACTTTGGCTGCGACGACAGGCATGACATCGACGTCAAACACGACACCGGTTGAAAATGCAGGCTGGAATAGATCAGTAAACTTTGCACAGTACAAAGACTGGTTTGTCGGCGTGCATGGTCAACCGCCGACTCGAGAAAATGGTGAGCACAATTATGCGCTCATACATGAGTTCGGACGCTATCAAGCGGCGCAACAACCGACAGGCGCGGTACAGGCGTGGCAACCAAGTTAGGTACCCACTTAGGTATCAATTGGTTACTACCCGTACGCACAGCCACCAGTATAAGCAGGGGTGCAATCGAGTAGCTACTCGATGTTGCAACCGCCCGCAATTCTACCTGGTCAACCCTAGCCCCAATCACCGTATCACCAATAGGCGCACATAAAGTTTTCACTTTAAAGCTGTGTGTTGCCGGTCGAGATACGAAGTTATCGACACGCATAAAGTTTTCACTTTAAAACTGTGCGTTGTCTGTCAGTTATAGACTCACATAAATTTGTCACTTTACAAATGTGTGATGTCTCGTTGCCGTTGTAAAGAAGACGTGGCAAATCTTCAAAATTTTCTTTTATTTCTCTAAGTAAATATCACCCTTTTATTTCATTTCATTTGTGTGTGCATTACTTTTATTATTTTTCTTGGGCGCTTAAGGCAATAGTTTAGCTCACTAATATTGTGCTAAGGACCAATATTTTCTTTTATACTAAGGTCGTCCCAATTTTTGTTAGTTTTCTATCACCTTTATCCTAGAGCTGCCGGGACGTCAGCTAATTTAGGGGGGGATAGTGTGGGGATTCGGGATTAGCCCATTTGAATTTCCGCGCTTGATCCTGCGTCTACAGTAACCCATTCTCTTTTATTGCATTGTCATTGTCATTTCTTTGCTCTAAATTCAAATATCTTTCTCTAACCAATCACCAGTAAGAGCCGTCCAATTATCTTATAGTAATTAATCCGTAATGGATCGACAAGAGAAAAAGAAACGCGATCGAGTATTTAAACGACGGCCCGAGCACTGCTTCCTCAGTTCTCATTACTGCTTCCAAAAATATTGTGTCCGACTTTTACGTCGTTGGCTGACTTTTCGTCAAACCCTTCAGCCGCGACGTAGGACGCAAGAGGCAGGGAAGCAGCGCTCGCTTAGTTGCGATCGTTTTATTTTATTCTCTCACTCTCTGCGCCCATCTGCCTTTTCTAAATAAGAAATTGTTCTTTTAATAAATATAACTTTCACTTCATTCCATTTCCACTTTTCTCTCTTAAAACCAAACCCAATCATGCGCAATAGGTCATTGCCTAAGCAATAGGTAACCAAGACAGTTTCTTTATTAAATGCAATTCCGTCCAACAAGAGATCAAGCCGAGTTCCAACTGTGCCCCCGATTCTGAGGCGCTTCGGTCTTCGTCGCGAGCAATCGCGCGACTTCCGACTTGCCTGCTTTCGGTGTGGTTAAGGGTCTCGACTCTCCACCGTCCAAATACAGTAAAAGTAGGACCCCGGGGGTCGCAACCCCAACTAACCCCCCCTCCCTCCCAAAAAACCCACCCCCCTCAACCCCCCCCCAACCCCCCCCCCCCCAACCACCCCCCCCCCCCACCCCCCCCGGGGCCAGCCCCCCCCCCCCCCCCCCAGGCACTGTTGTGCTAATTTTTTAAGAAGATCTACATACAAGACATGGCGTTCTTTTGCGTGCGATGCGAACAATGAACAATCATTGTTTCAAAAAATCAAAACTTTCCAAGAACATTTAAATTGTCGCAAAGTGGATTCACTCAAATGTCTCGGTGTCTGGACATCATATAACCTGGTTTTGATCGAGGCGGGTCACCCCATTTCATGCTCACGTGTTCAGATCGACACACTTTTGTCTCTCTCTCCATCACTCTACATGCATTGCACCCAGATTGAAATTGGAATACACGTGCGCAACCAGCCCCCCTTGTAAAACATGTTCGAAAAGTTGCGCCCGCACATTTTCTCATGTCGCCCGTCACACCCTTTAATAGCGAAAGTGGGTCAATAAGGTGCGGCAACCTGCCCAAATCCGGGATATGGAAGTGGAAATCTGAGGTTGTTTGTAAAACGGGTGGTTGACCGAGTGTTTGGCTGCCAGTTTTCCGTGTCACCAAAACGTGAGCCCAGGCTAAACGCCGAGAAAACCGCGCACTGACACACAATCATAACACGACGTAATAGTGCAGTCAAATTGTTGCATGTAAACGTCGTCGTCATGGCCCACAAAAGTCGCGCTTGCTAAACTCGCCGAAATCAGTTTCGTCCTGCCATTTTCTGGCCCTATTTTCCTGCCCAATATTGCCGGAATTGAGTCCAAGGTGCCAAAGACATATTGTGAAATTTGTACCAATTTGGTGCCATGTCCCACCATCCAGATTTGAGCCGGGCCAACAACAGCATTCTGCTCACCTTGCTGCTCAGGGGAACCGATAAGGAATATTTGCTGTTCGATAATAACGAAGGTGAAGTGTGATGAGGCTGGTAGAGTCTTGGTAGGCTTGAACCTCAAAAATTTCAAGTTTGAAACACGATCTACATATAAGTTTACAGCATCCGTAAAACAACAACTTTCGTCAAACCCAAAATTTTTACTTTCAGCCGATTCTATCAGTCGCCATTCAGAGGAAGACGACAGCACGACGTCCTCGTCTGAGACGGGCAGCGACGAGTCAACAGTTGCGGGTCGGTCGAATACGGTGACCGGTTCCGGACTAGGACCTCAACAGCAGCAACAACAACACGATGCGATGAACCCGCGTCCAATCAGCAACGCCGCCTTTATACAACAGTTCATGACGTCATCAGCAGCAGCAGCGGCAGCCAATCAGCACGCAGCCAACCACGACACGAGCGCCGTGCTGCGATCGCACGTGGTCTCGTCGACCACGCCGCCCACACCGTCGAATCGAATCTACCCACCGAGTCATCCGTTATCCATGGCCAAACACATTTGTGCAATTTGTGGAGATCGGGCCAGTGGCAAACATTACGGCGTTTATAGGTTGGTGAAGTTGATTGGAATATTGGTACAGTCCATCCATCAGCTCATGACATTCCGGTTGGCTTACAAAAAAGAAAAGAAAGAGAAATCGGTTTTATTTATTTTTTTTGCGCCGTTTTCTCTGACATTGCCTTGCGGAGGAACAATTTTTCACAACGGAACCCGAACCTCCCAGCCAAAAGTGCCATGAGCTGATGGACGGACTATACATGTGGCGTGTGCATATGTTGAAGCACAATCTATGGCAGGTTACGCCACACTCATAATAACTATCACGCAAACGGTTTCGTGAAAAGTTCGATTCAGTAGTTCTAGCACCTGTTGGAACAAAAATGGTTGTTTATACATTTGTAATATTAGATGGTAGTAATCAGGTCAATAAAACTCTGCAATTCTGAGCTGAACATGCGCTGCCCGCTCCCGTATCCTTTGGATACTCTTGAAAACCAATAGTGCACCGGAAGCTTTAGGGCGTAGAGTTTATTTCCGCTTTGATGTGACCATTCATGTTTTGGTATCGTCTGTGTTCCCCAAACTGATTTATAACCGGCGCCAGTTTTTGCGAATACCCAAAGTCAGCCACACCCTGTGTGGTGTATCATTACTTCGGATCTGATAAACTATGGGCGGCCGATCTTCCCCACGGGCGAGACGGGCGAGAAGGGCGAGAAGGGGCGAATTACGGGCGAATTACGGGCGCACGTAAAGTATAGCATCGCCCGTATTGCATCGTTGCTTTCAACTTGCAACGGATGCAACATGAGACACATCGCCCCTAATCTCAGTTTAGGGTAGGGTGGCCCAAAAGTTTGCACACTGCGCGACCGTTATACAGTGTGGGTCTTATTTCACCGATGTGTATGATGCATACGGATACACAACAAAGTACAATCAGCTTCCTGTTAATGTGTTCATTCATTGTGATAAACTTGTGTTCATACTATAGTTATGCGGATATTCATTCAGACTTGACCCGAAACATACAAATGAAAGGATCGTGCACCATTTGATTATTCACAAGTTTGCAGCGAAAGCACAAAAATTGAGCGACAAAGGTAAAGTCGGGAAGAAGAACAGCAAAAAAACGTAACGGACCAGCCACAAATTATGTTTTCACTTTAGTGCAGCCTGTATTACATTGAAATGAAAAGACCGCGCACAATTTAATCATTCATAAAAACACCGAGATGGACCACAAATTTCAGCGACAAAGAAAAAGTCAGCCTGAAAAAAGAACCGTAGCAAAGAACAAACTGTGGAGTTCATTTAAATCTCTGTGTTATGTACATACAAATTATATGATGGCGCACAATTTGATAATTGGTGAGATCACCGACAAGGGACAAAAAATTGAGCGACAAACAAAAAGTCACGATGAAAAATACAGCGAAAAGACGCGTAAAAAACAGAAAACACACAAATTATCGTTATCAATTATTAATCTCATCATATCATAATCATACATACCTTTTACGGTGACTTGGATGGGTCGTAGTCTTCCGACGGCCTACCGTTGTGTTCCTCATCGATGCTCAGCGGCTCGACGTATTTGCGATAATCGCAGCCGAATATGTTGAACAGCTGCTGCAGCACTTTTCGTTTCTCTTGTGCGTTCGAGTTTTGGATGTACTGCGCGGTGGCGTCGTGCATGTGCACCCATTTGTATCTGTCGCCCTGCTCTCCGTCATTCAGCAGGTGTACGTACGGGTATCTAAATTCAATTCCCATTTATTTTACGTCGACTTATCTTTTACTATGTGATATCATCATATTCCGTACCTTTTGAACACACATTCGTTGTTGCAATGCACCAACTGCAGCGTGTGATGCCATTCGCCGTTCTTGATCGTGCTTTCTTGTGTCACGAAGAACCATCGGTAATCTCCTTTCTTCGGCGGCTTGTCCATGTTGCGCACAAGGAATTTCTGAAACAGATACGTACATGTTGATGCGCCTGATATTGTTATGTATCTGTGAAACGTTGCAGTGAAAGGGTATAGGGTAATAGAACCCCCCTAATAGAGCCCCCAATACTGATCACTTACTTGCTGAATCCGTAAGAAATCTTAAAGAAAGAAAAGATCGCAAAAATTATGGCAAAAAGTGGGTTAAATTCTGAGCCAAAATTTCGAGCCGGACCGGATGTTTGGGCTTTGGGCATTTTTGACCGAAAAATGGGCATTTGGGGGTAAAAATCGGGGCGGGTAGGGTACCAGGGCGGGGCGGGTAGGGGGGTAGCGTAGCAGGCCGGGGCGGGTAGGGTACCGTTGGGGGGGACCCCCACCCCCACCCCCAGGTACCCTTGGGGGGGGACCCCCCCAGGTACCATGGGGGGACCCCCACCCCCCACCCCCCAGGTACCCTTGGGGGGGACCCCCCAGGTACCATGGGGGGGGCCCCCACCCCCCCCAGCCACAGCACGGCCCCCCCCCCCCGGAATAGAGCCCCCCGTAATAGAAGGCCCCCCCAAATTGGGTCACTGAATTAATAGAGCCCCCTTCTATTTAGGTTTTTACGGTAAGCCTAAGACAAAACCAGAAAGAAAATTGGACGTGCATGTCGGCGTCAGAGGTCGCAATCGGGCCGGCCCGGACGGGCTGCACTGTACCTAGGGGGACCCCCCCCACCACCAGCAACACCCTTGCTTTCAACCAAAAAAATGTGCTGAAAAAAAATCGCAAAAATTATGGGAAAAATTGGGTTAAAGTATGAGCCAAAAAATTCGGGCCGGGCTGGATGTTTGGGGGTTCGGGCCGGGCCGGGCCGGGCCGGGCCGGCCAAAACCGGGCCCGATTGCGACCTCTGGTCGGCGTACACACTAACGCATCGGAAACAAAATTTGAAAAAAAAATTTTTTTTATTCTCTTTCTTTCATTTTTGAGTTGCCGGTCGGTCTCCGACAAGAAGTTACGCAAATATACAAATGACCAAACAGTATATCGCACCTCTTTATTCAAGCCGGGAAGGAGTGCTGGCCCAACGCATCAGACGTCTGACCACGCCCAACAGTCGAACCAGAGCATCGAAGCCCTCGATGACGGCTTGAACAGCATGAGCCTAAAAACAAGCAGCAGCGAGATCAAAATGCGAGACGAGATTGGATCAGAAATGATGTAATCTGCCGCGGCCACGTGGGCAATGAACAAACCGCGTCAAAAACGGCAATGACGAGGTCAATGATCAACATCAGTAGTTTGAATACGATAATTTTTTCGCGAGTAGATGCGTCAAAGATGACTAACCGTAAAGAAAGACCAAAAACTGAACGGGTGTCAGTGTTCCTAACAGCAGTTTGTTCACCTTTGTGCATTACCACCGTTTGTTTCGTCAAGCAATGACACTGTAGTATCGGTTTCAGCACACAACAGGCATGCGCAGCCATTACGCTCCAGTGCCCTAATACATCCTGTAAAAGGCGTGTGAAATATTGAACCATTTTGGTCGTCCAGTTCAAATCCACAGAAGAAATTCAATTGTTTGCAGCAAGAAAACCTGTCTGCTGCGCACATGACTCATACAACGGTGCGCTGCATGGGTCCCCAAGGACGAAGATTTCACAACTCGAAATGCACAACAATTGATTTGTCACGTTCACAGACCAACGTACAAAAATGTGAACCTCTAACGAACTGTTACGCTTTTGCATATGTAAATGCGCTAATGTGTACTAACAAGTAATTGGGAGCCGTGAAACATCAGTTTTGCAACAACCGTTACCATTGCATCACAATTTGACGCCGCCTATCCTTAAGCGTGGTGCATTACTTATTGGACACATTTCTCGCCCCTACGCCCCTATTTTTTCTCGCCCCTTCTCGCCCTTCTCGCCCGTCTCGCCCGTGGGGAAGATCGGCCTATGGGCGCGCAACCAGTGTGGTCATTTGTCACACAACAAATAACCGATTTGATAAATTGGTCGTCTGTTGGCAAAATCGCACAAGGTGCACAAGTCGTTCAGTATTTTTTATTTATTTCAAATTCAATTCACTTTCAAAGTGCGATAGCTTGTCAGTATACATACGTGGGTGTATGTAAATTCAAGAATACGTTCCGCATTCTTCGTAATCTGGTGACATGCCTGACATCAGTCCTTTTCGTCAGTCACAAAGAGACTGTTCTCAACAATGATTTTCGAAGTAAACGGCCGACTGGGGAAGAACTATCGTTCGAGAACCTCTTCACCAAACATGGTCATGGTCACCATACAACAAAAGGGAACACACGGTGTATCCAAAAATATTCCAACCTTTACAGCTGCGAAGGGTGCAAGGGTTTCTTCAAACGAACGGTGCGCAAAGATCTCAGCTACACCTGCCGTGAGCAGCGAGCGTGTGTGATTGATAAACGACAACGAAATCGATGTCAGTATTGTCGATATTTGAAATGTCAGATTATGGGCATGAAACGCGAAGGTTTGATGTCTTGTTTTGTTCGTTTTAAGGGGTTTTGTAGTTTTCGGTACATGCGCACTGATGATGATACTATGGTGCACCGCCTGGCCTGTGAAAGTGGCTCGGAGCGCCGATAACCAAAATCTCTCTCAATTGTTCTGCAATTCAATTATCCATTTTTGTCACTTGCGGTGCATTCGCACTGATGATGACGCACCGCGGCTTCTCTCTCACGTCAGAACTGTATCAAAGCACTTGTGTGTCATTTGTTCCTGAATATCGGTTTCTGATCCAACTAAACTATAAAGTCCCGTTCTGCAGCCGTCCAAGAGGAGCGGACGCGGAATCGAGCCGGCGGAGGTGGCGACCGGACCACGACAGGGAGCGAGAATGGCGAACCCGAGAGCACCAGTAATTATGCAGCTGATATGCCACCGGAGAGACTGCTGGAAGCGGAACTGACGGTTGAGCAGAGTTATGAAAATAATAAAATTAATGTGGGTTGATTTCTTTTATTTTTGACTTGGTAGTTTACCCTGGGTTACTGCATTATTGGGACTAAAATATTGGGACTATTCAAAACTTCTGGTCTCCTTTCGGATTGTTTCAGTATGTCAAAGGGCATCAACAGTATGTGAGAGATTATCTTTCAAAAGACACGATGATTTTCTCTTCCATTTCGTTTCAGACCGACCAAATGGACGACGTGAACTCGATCGAATGCGCCATCGGCCAGCTGATCGATTGGGCTCGATGCATTCCGCATTTTATGGAGCTGTCCCTGGTCGATCAGGCAACGCTGATTCATACAGGTTTGTTGCTTTCTATTATTTTTTATATTTACAGTTCACCCCGCTCTTCGGACTGCTGAACTCGTTCAACATTCGTTTCGCTTTTTCGCTATATGTGTGGAGGACACGAAAAAGTAGCCAAACTGTAATAGTCGTGCGTGACACCAAGGACTAAAATAGATCTCCAAGAATCCACAACTCCCTGTCGCAGGCTGGAACGAGTTGATTCTGGCGTCGATCGCTTACCGCTCCACCCGCGATGAGCTCATGGTCTGGCCCCGGACCGTTCATCTACGTCGGGAACAGTGCGAATTTTCGGGCATTTTCGATCGAGTTGTCAACGAATTGGTGGCGAAAATTCAGGAATTACAAATTGATCGAACCGAATTGGCCTGTCTGCGCACGATCGTGCTTTACAATCCAGGTGCGTGCGTGTCTGTGTATATATTGCGTGATAGTGCGCATACGAGAATATGGTTCGTTTGAACCCGTGTGACATAGCGCACCACCAAGAAATTAGGTATAGTGATGTGGATCCCCACGTTTTCCATCGAATAAGTTGAAACCTTGTTTGCGTGCAAAATGATAATGACACTTTCCCTGTCGTTTTTGGTCCGTCGGTACAAGAAGAAAAAAACAACTTTTTGCTGCGGCGTTTATCTGCAGCTGAATGAAACACGCACGTTGCTGCTGGCGCGCATCGATCACCTTCAGAGTCGGTCGGCCCGCCGCAGTCGCATAGTATGACATAATCTATCATTTTGCAGGGTCGTGTATTTTCGTTGTAGAGCCCACGCCGCCACACACCAACCAAATAGGTAGCGACCAAGTTGTGGCACTCACACTTTTGGCGACATTGTGATAGTTTGTTCGACCGCGTTGCTCGCTTGCCGTCGTGGCTTCTCCGTTTGTCCAAGACTAAGCGAAAGAGAAATTTGTGTTGTAACGCTGCAACAACTAACAGCCACACTGTTGTTTTCGCTCACGCACAAGCCCGCTTGTGGCATTATCTTTGGAGAATGGAAAAAATTATTGTCTCTCTAGGTGTGTTGTACATACGCATAAAATCTGACGCAAGCGAACAGTCGTAAACGTTTTGTTGCTGACATTACGGTGGTGGCGAAGCGGAAAGTTATGATGATTGGTGATTCAAAAACAAATAACAGTTTTTCGGCGTGTCCTGGCAATTTGTCATTTTGCACACACAATGGGCCTCCATCTCTGTAACAGATCAATCAAGCTCATAAGCGTACAATAGCCACCGATTCTCACAAAAATAACGCGGTCCGACTTCACAAACATCGATACATAATTTTCTCTTCTATTTTCCAGACGCACTCGGCCTGACATCGAGCTCACAAGTAGATTCATACCGCGAGAAGGTGTACCAATGCCTGGAAGAGTACTGCAGACAGCAGCATCCAGGGGAGCCGGGTCGATTCGCCAAATTGTTGCTTCGTCTGCCGGCTCTTCGATCGATCGCCATCAAATGCTACGATTGTATGTGCAATCTGATACCGGCCGTGCCAACCCCGGCCTATCTGCTGCAAGCACTCACACACCAGCCTGTGGCCAGACGAAACAGTTACTTTTGACATTAAGTGAAAAAGCAACCGAATTTTACTGAAATTAAGATACTTACAGGCATTATTATGTACCTAGCAAAACTGAATGACAAAAAGCTATGCATTTATACATTATCCACACAAAGTTACAAAACCTGCCTTGTCACTGTGTTAACCATGTAATTGCACAACGCTACTGCATTCCTTGTTTGCATGAATTATTTTTTCTAATGGCTGTGTTGAGAGTTTCGCGCGTGCGAGATAGCACACGTCGACATTGGTTTATGATGCATTTTTCATTCTGTGTACACTATTGATGTGCAATTTATTACCAAAAATCTACACCTCAACTCATGTTTTGAGCATAAGTGAATAAACCCTATCACATGATCTCCTTGTTTTTATTCACCGTGGTATAAATTTTTCTTGTATCCAGCTCATTTAGCAGCTCCAATTGCAATAATCATCGAACAAAACAAAAAGTTACACCAAAATTGTGCTGTCTTCCAAGAGGAGCCAAACTTACAAAAACAACGAGAGACTAGAGAGAAAACGAACAGCATCAAAAAGGTATGAGACAGTAAATCTTGAAACAATACATTGTTAAATACGTACCGATAAGGTTTATACACAAGTCATTCCACAAAAATACACGAATAAACCGTAAATAAAAAACAACGAAAACACTAAATCACAAAACTGCGTCTTTAGATCTGTCACTATAATCCTGCCGCCTACGAATAGTAACAACAAGACATGGCACTTTGCAAGAATATTACACGATAAAATTCAAAAATGATGAAAGTATGTAGTTGAAATAATTATCTTTGAGTTTGCAAATTTGAAAATTTTAGTCAAAGTTTCAGTGATAATTATTGCTGAATATCTGCTGCGAAGAGAAATATTTTTGGGATTTGACGGTTGACACCGCCTGCATGGACGGAATAGGAAGAGTACATTTGATGAAAGCGTAGTGCATGAAGTTTGACTGACAGACGACTTTGGTTTTCAACTCCTTTTGAATTACACAAACATTCAGGTTAAAAAAACTGTTAGGATTGTGCGTTAGTAACAATACTCTAAAACGAGTAAAGCGTTTCAAATATAGCCCAGAGAAACCTGATCACATAAAAACTATAAATATATCAACAAGGTAATCAACTTTTTTGGTTTTCTGCGGAAAATCTCAAAAACGCACCGGACCATATTGTTCGCATCAGAAACACCCTGCCTGAGATTAGAACCACTCGCTTTGTCACACACAGTGGCGCGATAGCGGCAAAATAAATATGGTTCAACAGCGCACAGGGAAAGAAAGCAGCTCTGTTTGTGCCAGAAAACCATGAAAATGTGTACTTTGATTTCGGGAAGTTTTTGTGGCGAAAATAGCGAATATTTAATGTCTTTGGAGTCCTTTGGAATTTTGATGCCTTCGATACTAGAAGAGTCAAGCTTGGAAGGAAGCATTGGTGCCAGCGTGCCAATTGCACCCATGAAGATGAAAAGAATTGAAAGAAACTCAAAGCAGCGTTTAGCATGTTGTGATAAAAAAACTTCGAATGAAAAAACTCCAGGTAGAACTGTACAATATACATTATTAAGGACAATCATTTGACAACATGTGTATATAAGTATCTCGGCCGAATTTGCATACAGAATTCACTCCAGATTTAATTTGATTTTGAGTCAGCGGGACGGGTTCGCGCGGGCGGGACCACGTAACTGTGATTGAGGCAACAAGAATTGTAGGTGTGGCGTAGACGGCACGGTTACCACCAGAAAATTATTCGTGAAACATTAACACAAACGAAAGCAAAACCGAAAAGAAAGAGTATATGTACGGCAACCGCACCACCTACCGTATACCGACAGACAAAACACACGGCAGGTACAGTGTGATCACGATAAGGACTGCGGATCGCCGACCGGCTCAACAGTGACCTCTTTGGACATGTCCCTGCCTCTGTTCATGCCGCGTTCCATGCGTTCGGGTATGGGCGCCGGCGACATTCGATTGTCGAAGCTCTGTACACCCATCAACTGTTTGGTCACGTCGGCGTCCGTGTCGCCCTGCAGCCGTGTTTTGTGGTAGTGGTGCCGTTGGAAGGTGCCCTGTCTGCCCGGCCCGACCGTGCCCGAGTATCGGTACCCGCCAACGTCGTTGGCTCTGGTCGGTGCCGGCGGTTGTGGCGGTCCAGTCATGATTGGCACGGCGACCGACTGTGATGTGGCCGTCGCACCGTAGGCGTGTTCGGCCGCCGACATGCCGGGCGGCCAGGCGTCCGGCGGCGGGTTCGAACCCTGCTGTCCGCCGCCGGGCCTGTCCATATTCGACGGTAACGTTCCTCCACCGGATGTGTTGACCACCGGACCGCCTCCGCCAGACGCGATACCGGTTTCGAGGTCGAGATAGCGCGCGCGGCGCTGTTTGGTCTTTTGATCGCGATTGCGTTGCACGCAGTACACGATGCCGTACACGAGTAGACCGATGTAGAATGACACTGCAAATATCACGAATTAATCAACCATATCGGATCTAGTGCTGTTGCTGGATTTGACTGTCACTCGCTCCTATTTTTTACTCAGAATGATCTTGAAGCATTTGGCATGATCTGAGTGAACCATATTCTGCGAATGAATGGACCATGTTCACTACTTGCGGGATTTGTTTGTCGTTTATTTACCACTGACGATTGCTGAACGAACATTAGTACGAATCAACAATAATTCCCAAAATACAACAGCATATGTGATTAGACTTTTTTTTACTGGCGAAAAAATCAGATGCTATAAAGCGTTGTGCTTTGTGATGGTGTTGGAAGCTGGTTGTATGCAGACAAGGTCTAAACCATATCC